>JACBAD010002106.1:50415-172969 GCA_014281905.1 Aspergillus hiratsukae | reverse complement strand
CCCCCGGATTGTCCCCCCCGATGTTTTGCACAGACTAAACCTTGTTCGCACAAAAAGCCGCTGCAAGCCAACACCCTCTCCGCTTTGAGGGGGGCCGACAACCATCGCCAGCCCAGTGAAAATGGCTTAGGAGGGTGCACGTCTCTTCATTGTTTACTTCCTTTCTCAGAAAACGCCTGGACTGGTATTAATCCCCCTCCAACCTCCAGGTTCTTCCCTCGTCAGCTATCCTCCTCCTTGTTTATATCTCTATTTACCATGGCAGATACTAGCCTCAAGACGACGGAGACGATCGAGCATGTCGAGGACAGTCAGTCTCGCGGCCCCTTCCATCTACGCAACCTCGGCCATGTGCGTCTGCGCCATGAGGACACCAATGAGGTTATCTTGACTCCAGCTCCGTCACTGGACCCCAATGATCCCCTTCGCTGGTCGACTGCCTACAAGATCTATATCGCCATGCTTGTCTCCCTAGCCATGGTCATGTGTAATTTCATGGCCGCCGGTCCTACAGTCGCAATGGTTGCAATTGCGACGGACTTCAAAGAAGGGGGAACCACAACGATGAGTGACTGGATCAGTCGGGCCGCGTACTTTTTTAACAACAGCGCTCTGATGCAGGGCGTCTCGTGTCTCTTCTGGGTGCCGCTGCTTAACAAATACGGCCGGCGGCCAGTCTACATCTCTGCTTTCATTCTCTACTTCTTCATGATACTGGCAGCCGGTTTGGCAAAGACGTATGCAGGCGAGCTCACGACCCGGACCATCCTAGGTATCGGGGCAGGTGCCGGCGAGTGCCTGGCGCCTGTTACCATTGCCGATGTGTTCTATCTTCACCAGCGAGGTTATGGCATGGCGTGGGTGTTCTTATCCTGTTGTGGATTCAGCGCTCAGAGAGGCTGACGGCCCGTTTAACCAGCATATACAACGCCGCCTTGAGTGCAGGAGTCGCCTTCGGTATCATCATCTCGGGACTGGTCACGATCAAGCACGACTGGCGGACCATCTACTGGGTGGGATGCGCTCTAGTCGGAGCTCTGACCGTTGTGGTCGTCTTCTTTTTCCCAGAGACTGCCTACCGGCGTGTTGGAAACCCCTTCGTGGAACGCACCGTCGAGATCCAAAAACTGTCGGACAGCAACAACCTGGAATTCGGTTCAGTCCCTCCCATCCCGCCCAAGATGAGTTACCTGCATAGTCTGCGCTTCTGGTCCGGCGAGACATATACCGACGAGTCCTTCTGGCGGATGTTCGTGCGTCCCTTTGGGCTGATCCTCATCCCGCCCATCTTCTGGGCTACCATTGTCATGTCGGTGACTATCGGGTTCCTGGTGGCTGTTGTCTCCAATTTCGCCTCGGCGTTCAGCACAACCTACGGCTTTGAGGCCTGGCAGTCCGGTTTATGTTTCATCGCTGGCATGTTAGGTTGTTTCCTGGGTACATTCGCCGGTGGTCCGTTTTCCGACTGGGTGGCGGATTACTTTACCAAACGCAATGGAGGGATCCGTGAGCCTGAGATGCGATTGCCCGCAATTATCCCAAGTGTGATCGCCGCGCCTCTTTCTCTGGTGCTATATGGATGTGGTATCGCCAATGGCTGGCACTGGATGGTACCTACCGTTGGCTTGGGCTTGTGTATGTTTGTCCTATCATTTCTTTGTTCAAATCATCCAGCTGACACATCATCGTGTAGTGTCTTTCGCCATCACCCAGGGCACGAATGTCTCCTTCGTCTACTGTATTGACTCCTTCCGCCCAGTCGCCGGTGAAGTGACGGTCACCCAGCTTGCTTTCAAGTGTGAGTTTTGTTTACCTCCATTGAGGTCATTTCCCCGCTAACAGCCGCAGCTTGCTTTGGATTCCTGCTTTCCTTCTATACTAATACGTGGATCAACGAGTCCGGCTATATTGCTGCCTATGGCGCTATGGCGGGCATTTCAGGCGGCTGTCTACTCTTCTTCATCCCACTGTTTTTCTGGGGCCAGTCTATCCGACAGGCCTCTATGAAGTGGTCGTTTGTTCAATTTGTATTCTGGAAGGATGATCGTGAGGTGGGAGAGTAGTCGAAACTGAGAGTCGCGATGATTCAATTTGTTGAACTTGTTGGTTTGAAGCCAAGGGGGAATTTGATTATTGGATAACTATTTCATGCGGCGACTTCTATCGTTCATGGAGCTCTCTTCACAGAATCACTGCTTCTGGGGATGTTTGTATCTGCAGATGTAACAGCTACAAACACTGTTCCAAGACTAAGTCTTATTTATATTAGATCTATCTATCCTGCTACGTAACGAATGAATAATTGAAGCAGAGATCGACTGCATTAATCCAGGCCCGTCTTTGATCGTGTGTGAGGATTTAATCCAATGTTAAGTAAAGCGCATCATGATATCTACCGAGTCTGATACTACACCTCGGTACTAGAGCTGTCCTTCAGAGCCTTGACCAATAATATAGCGCGTTTGGCTTCAGTGTCCACTGCAGTCTCGACTCTCGAATCCAGACCTTGTCTGTGGGTCTCCACATGGCTGATTTGCCTGACCAAAATCATCAGCGTACTGGACCCCTTGGGATTCAGGAGTGTGCGGGATACTGGACATTAATGTTGATCCGATTATCGGACTTCATCAGAACTGCCCATACATTACGGTGGACTTTGAACCCAGAAAGCACTCAAGTCATGGCATGATTACGCATAGATTGTGGTAGTATGATCTTAAGAGTTCAGAGCCCCTTTCCTACTCTGCCAGAGCGATCATAATGCCGCTACTCTGCCCTCCACATTTCGGCTCCACGCGATATTATTTCAGTGTGCGGGGTCGGATGGTCGGGGGTTAAATCGGGGCGTACGCGAAACACAGTAGAAGAGGACCCTTATAACCGCTTTCACCTATACACATCAGATATAGTCTAGATAAACACAAAGTCGTGTTCTTCTTTCCAGTTACCACACTTCACAGTACAATGCGTATTATCTGGCGCGCCTCGGCCGATCCAGCCGTCTACGAAGAAGCCCGCGTGGGTCGCGTCTTCAACCACCGTCGCCCGCGACGATATCCCCTGGCGGTAGTCAAGGCTACTTGTCTAAACGACATCGTGCTGGCAGTCAAGTTGGCAAAGGAGAAGAATTGCCGCGTCGCTGTGCGCTCCGGGGGACATTCATGGGCTGCTTGGAGTGTGCGTGATGAGTCCATTCTTATAGATTTGGGCGATTACAAGCACCTGGAAGTGGAGGCGGAGAAGCGCATGGCGCGAGCATCACCGAGTATGACGGGGAAGGAGATTAACGGAAAGCTGATCAAGGAGTACGGGTTGATGTTCCCCGGGGGTCATTGTCCGGATGTTGGCCTGGGGGGCTTTCTCCTGCAAGGAGGTATGGGATGGAACTGCCGGGTATGACTCGAAAATCTCCAAGTATCATGGTTTAACTGACTTTATGAAGGGCTGGGGTTGGGCGTGCGAGAGAGTCAAGGCCATCGATGTGGTGACGGCGGAGGGGGAACTGCTGCACTGCAATGAGAATCAAAACGAGGATCTCTACTGGGCAGCTCGAGGCGCCGGTCCTGGTAAGCTCTTAACCCACATTATCAATTCATCATCTAATTCTCGGCCCCATCCTCGTGGCAGGCTTCCCTGGTGTGATCACACAATTCCATCTTGAGCTCATCCCGTATCCCAAACGCGGGTTTCGGTCGTCTGGGTATGTCTACCCCATCAGCAAATATCATGAAGCCTTCAGCTGGATCGTCGCCATCACCCCGGATTTCGATCGCGACACCGAAATCGCTGTTGTGAGTATGTATCCTGAGGACAGCAATGACATCTGCCTCTTCGTTCTCCTCGTGACTCTAAAACACACTCCGGAAGAGGCAGAAGCCGCCCTCACTCCAGCCCAGCAGTCACGCCCTGCTGGCACCATCGGGGAATGGTTCTGCCGAGAAGACAGCCTAGAGAACCAATACGTGAACCAAGGCAAGGCAAACCCAGAAGGCCACCGCTACTGCGCCGAGAATGCATACCTGCACAACGACGCGGACGTCCCCAAAGTCCTCGAGGAGGCGTTCACCACCTTGCCCCATCGCAAGGCCTTTTCCCTGTGGTACGCGATGAACCCTTGTAGCCGCCGCGACCTGCCGAGTATGGCACTCAGCATGCAATCGGATCACTACTTTGCACTGTATACGGTGTGGGAAGACGAGAAGGACGATGCACGGTGCCAGGCGTGGGTAAAGAACGTGATGAAGCAAGTCGAGCGGCATTCGGTTGGGGCGTATCTAGGGGATTCAGATTTCCAGGAACGACAGACCAGATACTGGTCCGAGAACAACGGGCGTCGACTGATGGATATCCGCAGGAAGTGGGATCCTACCGGCAGGATCTGCGGATATTTAGACAGGGGAGATGTCTCGAGGACTAGGGGGTTGGATAATGTTCGTGAATGGGAGACGGTGCCTTTCCAGCTATAGTACGTTTCTATCGTTCAGATGCATTTATAGATGTGTATACTTTATCATACCTAAGATATCATTCAATAGTTTCATGCAGCCCCTGTCTTTTTAGTTCAGGAGTCAGGACTACTCCTAATCTTCTAATCCTTGAAATAAGGAAACATACCATGTTAGAACTTCGATTTAGCGAGTTACCCACACTGCGAATCTTGGTCTCAATATTCTTCACAGGCCGAACTGTTTTATTTTTTTGCGGAGCAACCTAGGTTGACGTTCTTTTCATCTGGCAGATTCTCCATCGAGCCACTAAGAGGGGTTATCGGGCAGGTGGGGGAGATGTCGGGAGTCTCGGGACATCAACTTGTGCCGCGCGGGGCCGGCGGAGGGTAATCTGGTCAGGACACTCGCTGTGCGTGTCTTTCATCATAGTGCTAAAATAATCCTAGTGATATTTATGAAGGAGTAGTCAGTTGACAAGTTCGATACATATCAATTAAGCTCAGTACCTCTCTCCAGCCTCTTCAAATCGATCAGCACACTCTTGCCCAGCACAATGGAGACGTCGCTACGAGACAAAGTAGCTATAGTAAGCGGTTCCTCCTCCGGCATTGGAGCTGCTATTGTGCGCGAGCTGTCCTCTCGCGGGGCCAATACGGTGGTCAACTATCCCTTCCCCAATCTCCAAGCTGAAGCAGACACATTGGTAGCCTCTCTTCCCACGCCTGCAATTGCCGTAGAGGCAGACATGTCCCGCGCAGACGCGCCTCAGAAGCTGGTTGACGCCGCCGTCTCTCAATGGGGTAGGATTGATATCGTCGTCAACTCCGTTGCGCTGGCAGTCAACAAGCGCTTCGAAGAGCAGACGCTGGAGGACTGGGATTTGCTGGTGAACATCAACGGACGGGGAACATTTCTCCTGACGCAGGCGAGCCTAAAACACCTGACCAAAGGGTCCGGTCGGATCGTCAACATTGCAAGTATTTCGGCGCGTGGGCCTCCGCCGAACCAGACAATCTACGCGGGGACCAAGGGGATGGTCGACTCCTTTACCAAATGCTGGTTAGTTGTGTTACCATTCTTATGTGGTACCTGTATGAATACTGAGCATACTCTGCAGGGCCAAAGAACTCCCTCCCAAGTATGGCTGTACCGTCAATGCCGTCAGTCCTGGTCCAACAATGACCGAGGGTTTCGCTGCTGCCGGCAAGGAGCAGATGAAGATCCTTCAACCAATCGTTGATCAGACTCCTGTTGGGCCACGGATGGCTCAGCCAGATGAGATTGCCTATGCTGTGGCCTTTTTATGTGAGGAACGTGCGCGATGGATTAATGGTGCACATCTGATTGCATCCGGGGGCTTGTTCATTGATTAGTGCACTGGAAAATTCTTCATGCTTGGCATTAATCGCTTTCTCATATCCACATTCTTGAAGGAGTTTGGACATACATGGCAATGTATAGGATTGAAGGGGAAGAAGCTGTCTGCTGTAGAAATAATAAGAGATACGACTGTATCTGTAGCACGACAGCAGGGGCAATATAATCAACCCTGACCAAGGCTTTGGGTTAGAACTCGCACCAACCCAGACCGAAAGCAACTCTGGACTTAGCGCCCCTAGTAAATCTTGCAAATAGAGTCTAAATAGCTAGCTGTGCAAGTCATTATAGTCCGAGGACAAAAGGAGGGGTAGAGGGTATCAGTGTGTGCGCTAAAGAGAAAGGAGGGTGTGTCAGCTTCTGACTCTAGCCTTGCGGTCACTTTTGCAGCATGTAAGGGAGCAAGGTTTAAAGGAGTATTATACTGCTCTAAGCATTACCTAATCTACTAGAGTATCTAATACTTACTAACTCTTACTTCTTTATATATTACAAGCGAACCGCCGCGCTCTGCGCGGCGCCCCTCTTGCAAGGTGCATATCTTTTACACCTTATGCCAGTTAGCAGTTAGTATAGCAGGGACATTAATATGGCATTTAAAATCCCTACTATACAACATTCAAAATCCTTACTATATGACATCCAAAATGCCTACTATATGACATTCGAAATCCCTACTATATGGCATTCAAAATCCATTAGCAAGGCAGCAAGGCAGCAAGGCAGGGAGGGAGCAAGGCAAGAAATTTTGATGGGGTGCTTCCCGAGGGCGGTAGCAGAACCAATGAATGAGTAGAAGCAGAGCGGGGCAGAACGGAGTCGAAAGTTGGTCTTGGCAAGACTTTTAAGTATATATATATAACTACGGTTGCATAATCGAACCGCAAAAATCGAATCCAACCCTCACCGAACCCGGGGGGAGTTTTGGGTTCGGGGGTAAGCCTAGGGAATCGCTTCAGGTTCGAGTTCCCTACCCCGGGCCTGATTCAGGTTCGGTGAAAACCGCCGGTTACGGTTTTTGCGGGTTTAACCATTAGGTTTAACCAACCTGCACCATTTTACTTACTAATAGCTAATTTCTAGAATTTCCCTAATAATTTTAATATCACTAGATAGCCCCTGATTTAGGCTATCTAGTCATGGTGTTGTGGTTTAATCAGAACAAGGCGCTCCGACCAAGACAGCGCAAAATTGGAAAGTCCAGACTCCAGACTCCAAACTGTCCAGGCAACGGAAGCCAGCAACGTCAACTCCAGCTAGTCAGGAACTGGATAATCCGATAGGCCAATTCAAAGACGATCTATCGACTGCAGACACGAACAGATGACCACGTGACTGACACGCTGGACGTGTTAATTGAAAACTCCGACGATCCTCAAAAGGATTAATCTCGTGTAAAATCCAGTCTCAGGATTCTGATCTCAAGAATCGTCCTAACTGCGTCTCCTCGAAATCCGAGCTTTTCCGCGAGTTATACGTGTATACAGCTCTTGCCTCATCCGAGATCATGCCGCCAAAATGACACGCAGTTTGGATCGACTTCCACCGGAAATCTGGCTGACGATATTGGAGGGGTTGGATATGCCTTCGCTTGCCCGTGTGATCCGGGTAAACAGGCATTTTTTCAATCTCGGTATTCAAATCCTCTGGCAATGTAACAGCGACTTCTGTCTCGCAAAGGTCCTAGGGAGTCGCCTCCAGCTGTACACTCCCTGGATCCAGTCACTTGACCTGTCCGCATACCCTGATGAACTTCGCCAGGTGTTCGGAGATTACGAGTTTCCAAACGTAAAAGAGCTCTTGGTCCACATGGAGGATCACGATAAGAAGTATGTCGCCAAATGCCGATATCTGACACACTTCATGAATCCTGGTCTTCGAGTGCTGAGGTTGCGCGGGCCCTTTACTGGTGCCCTCCTTCGTGACGTGCCAAACAAATGTCCTGAGCTACGGGTATTCATTTTCGCTTCCCCCGGACCTTGTAAGGCGGCCGATGTCCTTGCATGCGTCAGGGGTCTCCCATATTTAGAGAGTCTGAACATCGGTGAATTGCAGGGCCACACATTGATCGATTCGAGGATCATCGAACTTGCGGCCAAGTCTCAAAGAATCCAATCGATGTCTCTGGATGGAATTACCCCCCAAATCTTGGCGGGTGCGTTGTCAGTTGAAGCGCCCTTTCCAGAGATGAAGACATTGAACATCAAGATCCGGGAAGACGCAGTCGCGTCGATGGTTAAGCTTTTCAGCTCTGTCTTCATCCTCCGCGTGACGCTGCAAGCGCAACGGAATACAGCGCACCGGGATCCAGAGCGAAGAACGGTCAGCAGTTGTGCGCTACGACCTCTCTCAGAACTGAAGCAAGTACGACTCTTACAGATCACAGTCGACGGCAACATGTGGATTGAGCCCGAAGACCTTGTCGCTCTGGGGAGTCTCAGAAATCTGATGCATTTGGACCTGGTCGGAGTAAAGGGGACTGCCCAGGTTGTCGAGAATTTCACTGATGATCACTTCCACCGTCTGGTTAGTGGACTACCGGATCTGGAGACCCTGACTCTTCATAGCATCAACAGTGATGTCACCTCAGCTTCCCTTGTAACGTTGGCGAAATGCTGTCCGCGGCTCGAATCCTGTCTCCTTGCCATGTATTTCAACCCACTTGACCTCCCGAATCAGATGGAGCCTTTGTTTCCTAACCTTTGTTCAATTCATGTTGGATGCTTCTGGGACCCCGAGATCAGAGAGCTCGATCCCGAAGTTGATAACCTTCAGGAATTGATTGAAAAACGCGCACATGAGCATGTCGCGCGGCTCGAAACGCACTTCCCCAGGGCATCCATCGAGAGTTATGGCTTTCCTAGCTTTCCCCATGACCCGGAATTCAGTCAAGCAATAATGGGGATATTGCAACCACCCTGTGATTCTGAGGATGACTCTTGACCTCTGGAGACTGCATTTCTTGAGCCGGCGATTCCTTTTTGTGACTTTCATTTTGTGACTTTACCACAATGCTTGTTGATAGTTACCATGACTTAACTCGAATAAAAGCAGTGAGTGGATATTCAAGAATTATGCCAAATTTTGAGGTCCATGGCAATGACATGACAGCTCTCAGGGTAGATAAAAACACCAATACTTTGTATTGCTCTGCTACAGCCAGAATTGGCCATGGAAGGCATTGTCTGGCGCCGCCTTATATATTCCAGAACAGTTGCGGATTGCGTTCCAACCATGAGATACTACTAGTCGCCACGGGCCCAACCCACACCCTGCTGATATAGGTCGGCCACAGCTCAACACAATGTCTCATCTCAATGTAAAAGAATTTACCTATATAAGATCAATATGAATACTCAACAAGCATAAGCCGTAGAGATAATATCTCTCTTATATAGCCTATCTACATGCTGACAAATAAGCCTATAGTAAGAATATTCGTAGATACCTCATGGTTACATTAATAACAACATTACATGCCGAGAAACTCAGCATGATAATGAGATAGATAGAATAATGAATACTCATACTCCTAGCACTAGTATGTAGTCTACTTATAGCTGCTATTTCTATTATAGTTGTCTTATTCACCCTTCCCCTATCCTTGATAGTTTTATACGCGGAAATCTTGTGCGTGGTGATAAGATGTTATGTTTAGCTGTGGCCACTAGACTGATCGTGGATTGGATATGGGTTGAACCCCATTATGTCCGATCCAGCCCATGCGGATAATGGGTTGAACCACCACCTATCTTCATCCATATCCAGGTAGGTTAGACATGCTAAACCCACATCCATAGGTTAGACCGTTAGGCATGCTTAACCCACATCCAAGCGGGTTGGATCAGGGCCAACCCAGATCCACACATTTTGCGGATATTGCGGATGTTGCGGATCGGTCGGGTAGGATATGGATTTGCGGATTGGGTCAGTCAGTCTAGTGCCCACGTTGGGCCTGTGGCGACGAGTTCGGAGAAGAGGATGTCTCTTCGAATGCTAATATCCTGACTGATTGCCCAGTAATTGAAGGGAGCAGCACCTGAACATAGGTAATATACAAAGCTTTTGCCATACATACTCCCAGGCACAGATAATCGACTGAATCCGCTCCAAAAGGCATGGCCGACATGACGAAAAGGAAATGCTGCTGAGATTGAGACTGCGGTTGGCTGGTATCCATCTATCGATAGGAAAGACGTCGCTATACAACGCGACGAAAAAAAAAGGAAATATATACAGAGAGAACGTAGGACGGCTTAAAACGAGGGCAGGACGTCGAGAGATTTTATTACAGGAATCATTTGTACACAGCGACCGTATTCTTTTTGCGTCGGACAGTCAGTTTTACTGACAGAGGTGGTAATTGGAAGCGTCCCCATCCTGCTACTGTTAGCATTTCATCGTAAAATAAAAGGTAAGCGACTTACTGTGGATTTTTGGACGGGTAGCAAAGGGCTTGATTTCGTATTTGAGGAGCATCTCGGCGATGAGAAGCTTGAATATGTGCTGGAATAGCCACCGGCCGGGACATTGTCGGCGGCCGTGGCCAAACACCAGGTATGTGTCGCTGGTGTTGGTCATGAGATTCTGGCGTCGTTCCTCGGGCGTGGGGTTCTCCTTGTAGAAGCGATAGGGGTCGTATTCGTCGGGGTTAGGGTAGAGGTCGCTGTCGCGGTGGACGGCGTACTGGGGGATACCGATTTTGGTTCCGTAGGGGAGGAAAACGCCATTGGGGAGGGTGGCACCTTCTGGTGCGACGACCTTTCTGGTAGGCGAGACGGCGTTGATGCCGTTAAAGCGAAGAGATTCTTTGATGGCACTTTCTAGCAGAGTTGCCTGTTCCAGCTCGGCGGCAGACCATGAGCCGTCCGAGGTGGCGGCAATGGATTCGATTTCCGCTTGGAGCATGTCCATGAACCCCTCTTCGGTGGGATAGCTCAGGATGTCGAGGAGGGCGCTGGTGGCGGAGATACCGCTTGTATGTACACCGGGGAAGTTGATCATGAATATTCGGTAGGCCAGCCACATGGTGTCGAGTTCCACAGGCCACTTGCTGCGCAGGCCAGCTTGGACGAGCAAGTCGAGAAGGCTCCCCTGGACAATGTCAGAAATATCAAACAACGTCAAATCTAGAAGGACATACGTTTGTCTTGAGTCTTTCTTGGAGAGACTCCGAGTTGTAGGCCTCTTTCTGCTCCTTGATCTTGGCTTCAATGATAGGCTTCATGCGGACGTGGAACACTCGCTCCTGCCATCTGTTCACGAGTCCGACAATAGGGCCGATAATGCTGTTTGCAGTTAGAAAAGAATATATCGTACAACGTCGAGGGCCGCACATACGGGTGAAGAAATGAAGGAAAGGCCTTGATGACGTTGGCCCCAAGGACAATGGCATTCGAGCAGTTGGTCATGGCATTGAGTAGACTGGTATCATGGCTCCTGCCTGGCCCGATGGCCAACACGTTGATCATTCGAGCCGCGGCCTTTTCCATAAAGGTGTACAGGGGAACCTCAACCCAGTTGTCCGTGTCCTCGCCCCAGAAATCTGAGAAGCAGGATCGCGCCTCCTCGGCGAGGGACGCGGGGACAGCTTTCGATTTGAGAGTGTCGGTCAGGTCCTTGCTGACCAACTTGACGAAGTAGTCATACTTCTCGGCAAAGGCAAGAGGCCAACTGGTGTACTTGAGCTGGAAGAAGTCGTTAATGTGACCTTTGAAGCTATATTCGGATTCCTTGGAGAAGAGAACGGTGTTGGTGTGTTCTTTGGGAAGAATGACTTCGTCGCCCTCATTGACACTAGGCATCACAAAGGGTTGCTGGTTTTTAGAGTACTGCAGGCAACAGGTCAGGATATCGACCCAGCACCGTAGCAGGGAAATGGAAACCAACCTGTTCATATCCCTCTTGGATGAAGCCGATGGGGTTGACGCCGATGAAGCGTTCTGCGGCGCGGCCGAGGAAGCCCTTCTTGCTCAGGACCCATGGGATGTTTTTTGGCACCGGCGAGGTCTCGAAGAGCTTGACGATGAGACACACGAGCATACACACCACACCTGTAGCAGACAAGGTGGAGACATTGATGTCGAGCAGCATGGCTGCTGTCACATACCCAGAATAGGAAATAAACGATAGTTTGGGTGGAAGATCACAGAAAGAATGTCGATCCCGGGAGGATGATCGTCCGCGGTTGGACGTGGGCCGTGGAAGGGCTCAAATACCCTGAGCGAACTTCTTCATCATGGAGGAAAGATTGGATACCTGGTTGAATTCAGTGGACTTTGGGACTAACAAAGAACGAACAGACGACAGTCGAAGCGAAGCGAAGGAGTGGATGAGTGCTATTCTGGCAGGGGTGCGAGCAAGATTCATTGCCAGGAGGAGTAAATATGGTTCTTTTGTTAGTGCCGTCTGATTAGATATTCCCGGCTCTTGCGGGCGAAACGGTTCCAAGACTCCGAGACTCAAGAGGCCGGAGAGAAACAAAGACACTCGACGGGCAGGCCAATCGGGGCCAGAGCGTAGTCGTCCAGCTGGGTCCGTGAGTGATTAAATGCGTTCGAGACAGGTCTACGTAACAGTTATTAGATCGAGTCCAGTTCGGAAACAAGCGATGCCATCCCCCGGGAACGCCACGTTACATGGGCGGGCGAACAACCTTATCAGGCTTAAGTACAACAGATTGGGAGCTTTGCCCGAGGAACCGGACGACCCATTCTTCCGCAGTATCTTCACTCTTGAGCAGTGGTATGTCAATGTGGGATGCTCAATTGATGTGCGATGGTCGATGCGTTACTTGTCGGAGAATTTTTGCGTGCGCGGTTGTCGATGTCAGCAACAAGACTCGATAGAGACCGGCACAGTGGGATCGACTGCATGAACATGAACACTAGTGCAGTGCAGTGGTCAAGCATCGAATGCAGAAAATACGTGTGCCGAGTCTGCATAGGAGAAGAGGGTCCCTGCCATTATTAAAAGGGGTTAACTTGTTAAGGATTGTGCATTATATAAAAGGGGTTTAGGGCCAGACTTTTTCATTTCAATTACAGTTCTGACCTCCCGATAGCGTCCCTTAGTGCCCACTAGTCTGTCCTATTATTTGGCCCAATTCTTAGCGAGGCCTTTCGACCTGACCCCGAAACCCAATCAGATCCTTTAGAACAGGTAGGGTGGCCAATCGGACTCGGAATCAACCGACAGCCGGCTTCCGTTTCCATGGTTAGGAAACGCCCTCAAAAAAGGGCGAAAGGATATGATAGGAGAACAAATCACAGCTTGTTCCTCTTGGCCCGGAATGCCAGAATGCCACATTATCACATAAGTACTGAGAACGGAGGATTCATCCCACTCCATGCGCGTTGCGCACTGATGATTGTCTTGGTAGTCTTACATTTGAGTTCTAATAATGTCGTCCGTCTGTCTGTCAGACATTGAAACAAGGCCACGCGAGAGTGGGCTGAGGAAATCTCCGACGGATCGACAGTGACACTAGGAGTGTTAAAGACTGATTAGCACTGGAGATGCGATCATACGATCATCATGTTGATCGGTTGATCCTTTCTGACAGGACCCTGATGCACAGCATTCGATTAGCGGCGTAGTGGTTAGACTGACAAACTGACAGCCTGACAGCCTGGAAAGTAGGCGGTTCCTGAACGCCAGAATCTTTGATATTATTTAAGTTCGATGAGCAGACAAATACGCAGCTCCAACTGGATGACTAACCATATGCATGATCGGCATCAGGGAACTCATATCAGTCAAGCCACCGCCGTCCTTGGCTGAGAAGATATCAAACTACAAAAAACGGACGAGTCAGTCGGCTGCAGGAAACCCGTATCAGTCAAGCCACCGTCCTTGGCTGAGAACATATCAAACTATGTACAAAGTACGGACGTACTCCGTACCTAGTACCTACGTACTGTGACACTACTGTGTCGGTACTCTAGCATGATGATCTGATTTCACATGCAGCCTGATGCAGGTCGTGACACCCCACCAGTAGAGAGTCTTTGTCTCTTTAATTCGTTTGGATCATATGATGCTACTCGGAGATGATTGAGTGATACGGATACGACTTGCTACAACGACGAGCAAAATCCCTCATAGCCGATATGCTCGTATGGTTTCCGGAATAGCTGAACGGAGTACTCCGTAATGTCCTTGGCTATCCATCTGGCCATGGAGTGTACTCAGTCTGAAACATATAAATCAATAGTCTGCTTCATCGGTCTCTCAATGATAACAGGATCGGAGAGTCGAGAGCTTTCTAGTCTTTCTTTACGCCGAGCTACTCCGTAGGTATCCTTGATTCCTTGCTGAATATCTACTGAACTCGTTGGCCAATCAGCGCCCGTGTTGCTAGCCAAGAGCTTCATAATCCGCATTGGGCTTAGTGTAGTCGCCTACATCACCATTACCCAATCATATGCAACTGTCTCAAAGCTCTCCGTCCAGAAAAATGGCACGCAAAATACAGGGAGCATCAACCCCCCTATACTATGCTGGGAAATTGGTCGTTACGATCTTCCACCATACCAAGTTAACCCTTCCTACGGAGTACTAATCACACTACTGCTCCGTACTCCGTACTAGTACTCAGTACTCCATAGTACACTGTAGCAGTGCCTTCTGTGGGTCCCTTGGCATTATGCGCATACTCCCTCCTATGTTGGTCAACCCCCCCTTCGATAGTGGATTTGCCTTAATCCTGTCCCTCGAAGATCACACCTACCAAATCAGATGCCTGGTCGTCGCGGTCTTTGTCCACTCAATCTGATTTCTGGCGCAGACGCGAATTGCAAGCTATTTCACTTTCAGGAGATGATTGGCATCCTTTCAATCTGATCAATTTCATACGCCTGCAGGCCCAGGTCCACGCGATGCTTTTGTTGGCCTCTTCTCCCCCAATAGTTGCCTTTCCACTCTGCAGGCCCTGTCGCTCTTACTACTTTACCTCTTCTTCTTTGTTGTAAGGCATGATCATCTTTAAGGTGGCTTCGGTGCCCGTTGAAAAGGCAGGCCGGGCTCTTTCAGGCCATTAGCCATTGGCACCGATTTTGCTATGCCCGCTCAGAGACTCCTCCGAAGGTCACAGCTCCGATGCTCTCAATGTAGTGAGCGTCAGATGGAGGTATGTTCTGTCATCTCGTTCTTTCTTCGCCTGTCTCTTCCCATTATCAGCGTCCGCCTCATCAGCGACATGGCTGCTTACCACACCTCTCTAGTGCTCAAAGACTCGCCCTCAGTGCGACGGGTGCAGGCGTCATCGCCTATCCTGTCGTTACGGTGACTCGGTTCCCTCAAAAAGGGTCCGATCACGCTCCGGTGTTCGTCCCTCTAAAGCGACCCCGTCCAAGGCGAAAGCTTCCTCTTCCTCCGACGACTCGTCCTCGTCCGCGTACTCCTCACCTTCTCCTCCCGCCCAACAATATCCCCCTTCTGCCGGCAGCCCCTCTACATCCCATTCCGCCGAGTCCAACTCCTCCGAGGTCGATCTGGATGACAAGAGCAAGGTAGTGGAGGCTGGCAAACCCTCCGAGGACTTGGACTCCGAAGATCAACGCCTAGTAGACAACTGGTGCAAGTCTACGGAACAATCCCTCGCGCAGAGCAAGAGCAAGGACAACCCATGGCAGGCCATCATCCGGCGCGAGACATCCAAACACCCCGCCTTGAGGCATAGCACACTGGCTCTATCCGCCATGCAACTCGCATCGACCAGTGAGGCTGGTACTCCGCAACGCGAGCGTAAATTGCAGGCGGCTCGAACTCACTACACACAAGCTACGGAGAAGCTACCGAACATCTTAGAAAACTCTACAGCATCCGCGACCAACGCAGCATTCTCTGCTGCAAGCATTCTTTTCATGTGCGACCTTGCCTCCTCTACGCTGGCCGGAGAGGACTCCTCGCCCCGCAACAAGACACCCACCTCCGAAAAGGAGAGTCATGACACATCCCCGTCCTCTTCTTCTTCCCTGCAAAAGCTCCTCGACTCCTTCGAAACCATCAGAGCATTACTTCCGAGCCCAAAAACCCTGGACAAGGTCGAAAAAGGCGCCCTCAAAGACCTCTTCACCCAAGGAGATCCATACCATCAACTCCCAAGCACCTACACCCTCACCATTCTCTCCATGAAGAACCTGAACGCGGCCGGCGCCAAAAAGGACCCATCACACGAGACAGCTGTCTACACCGACACCATCGCAAACCTGGACAACTCTCTAGAAATGCTTACCAAAGGCGGCGATCCAACGACCATCGCCCTCCGCTGGATGTTCCGCATCCCCAGCCGCTACCTGGATCTCGTCCGCGACGAACAACCACTAGCGCTCATCATCTTCGCCCATTACTGCGCGGTTCTTCACCACCTCCGCGACCGGTGGTGGATGGGTGACCTGGGGGCTCGGTTGTTGAAGGAGATCTGTCGACTTCTTGGGCCGGAGCGGATGGGCTCGATTTTATGGGCCACTGATATCGTAGGCATCCAGACATAATATCACATGGCATTTGCAGTGTCCTACTTTTTAGCGACATGGTTTTGCGACACGGTTTATTTGCCTGTCTTGAAAAGATTCATCAGTTCCGAGTCGATGATACCCAGTAACAATGATCAGAATGCCATCTTGTCTTCTTCCTTCTGTAGACCGTGCTAGGCAATTGATCATATTGCGTCAATACTTGGAAAGGTAGAATATTCCACAAATATCAAAGCTGTAGCCTAAAGACTCTGATCCCTGGGCGCGGTGTCTCGCCTTGAAGTACATGACAATAGGCTTTCATTTATTTGAAAAGGAGTCGTCAAGCAGTCATAGTGTGGTCATTGCAATGATTTAATGCGGAGAGACTTTTTTGGAATGGCGGAATGAGAGACCATGGTTTACTTGGTGTTATTAATGTATATCACTGTCCACTTGTCTTTCATGAAGAGTGAACTATACTTCTGTTCCTTACAAAAATCCACTCAGACTAAGCTTTAGTCAATTATAAAGTCCTAATATCACTTTCTGAATAACAATCAGACTAGCCTGATGTCAATCCTGTAACCCCTTATACTCTATCTATGCTTGATCAGAGGTGAGCAGAGCGGAAGCTTTACGAGTGAACCAAACTTCCTTTAACAACACTCATCATCTGCTTAATTCTGTAACTCTGTCGTCACTCTCAAACCATTCTGGAGAGAGCCAACGACATCTCACTCGGAAAAGCAAAGATAGATCGGAATGCGCGCTCTATGGGAGAGATTCCCATATCCCTATGGAAGGGAGAGTACTTATCTGGAACAAGACCCCCATTCAAGAAGCCTTCCTATAGGGG
The DNA here is from genome assembly GCA_014281905.1 of Aspergillus hiratsukae. Taxonomy (NCBI): domain Eukaryota; kingdom Fungi; phylum Ascomycota; class Eurotiomycetes; order Eurotiales; family Aspergillaceae; genus Aspergillus; species Aspergillus hiratsukae. Next base: position 155,828 of record JACBAD010002106.1, on the reverse strand, counting down.
GAGTCCATCCTGTACTGACTCATGGCATTTTATGGTTCAGCATGGTGGTTGTTTCCATTCTTTCATGCCCAGGCAGTCCATGGGACCTTGGTATAGCTAGATTACCCTTACAAACTCTGCATTGTTGCCTAGGTCGTTGCCTAAGTCGTTGTCGAGCCGTCCTCGAGAAGAAACTTCGTCTCCTAGAAGATGCAACAGTCAGGTAAGAGAAGAAGTTCCTCAACGAGATACCCATTTAACTTTTGGCTGGTAGGTATATATGGCCGTTTCCTGCTAGACAAGATCTCTGCGACTGAAATCCTACAACCTACCACTCAGAGTCTCAGACCACGCATGAAATGAAGTTGATGCTTTTCACTGAATAGATAGGCAAGCTTGACGTGAGAAGTTACATCAAGCCTGATAAAGAAGTGAATGAAGTGCAACTCACCCTTATATAGTGTCTCACCTACCTAGATTTCATTCACTCATAAGCCAGTGGACACACAACTCACCCTAGCAGAAGTTGACGTGATCTTGACAACCATACTCTGATCTTATCCCATCCTTCCAGTCTGCTCATCTTCACCAAGCTTTTTACTTCAGCGTCATAGTCTGAGATCGCTCCTTCCTCACATATTGAAAGGGTGATAACGGCATCGAGCCCCTACGATACAACTATCTTCTCCCATCAAGCTGGACCTGCTACAGAAGCCTTCTGCAGCAGTTCCCAACTTCTCATCTCCACATTTCTCATCACCCACCTTGTTGCTATCCTCGGCCAGCACTCCAATATGAGCCTTCTTGATCTACCCGCTGAGCTGCTCGCCATGATAGCAGAGGCCCTCCAAAATCCGCGAGACATCAACACGCTCGCACAGACAAGCCGCGCTCTCTACTCCTATACCAACTACATCCTCTACAAGTCAGATGTGCAGAATGGAAATGAAAAAGCTCTCATGTGGGCCGCACAACACAACAAGCCAGCTACCGCGAAGAAGTCTCTCCAGGCAGGCGTTAAAACATTGAAGCAATGGCACTGGAGGCCTCTACTTTCCGCGTTAAACAACGGCCACGAAGCCATAATCCGACTGTTATTGGACGAAGGCGTTGATCCGGACGAGACACTTTTTGAAGGCTCTTGGATGGAAACGACAGCCTTAAACATAGCAGTCAACAATGGCCATGACGCTATTGTCTGGCTTTTGATCGAAAAGGGCGCGAGTGTTAATCTCAAAACGGCTGCTGGACACCCTTTGGTAAACGCTGTGTCCAACAACAGGAAAACTGCGGTTGGACTTCTACTAGAGAAAGGTGCAGATCCTAATGCTAGGGATCGTGGTAATTCAACAGCGCTCCACATTGCAGTGAGGAACAGAAACACCGACATTGTCAGAATGCTACTAAACAAGGGTGCGCATACAAAACTGAATGATTACTCCGGCAATACTCCACTTCAAATAGCAATAACGAGAAGCCACTTCGAAATCATCCAGCTCTTAGCAGAAAGAGGAGCAGATGTTGAATCCCAAGACCCCTGGGGACGCACCGCGCTGGACTTAGCCATGGAGTACAGCTCTCTGCAATCGCTGTCTCTGTTTCTGAAGCAGGTGACAGATCTGAACGCTCTGAATTTCGAGCCTCTGCATACCGCCATATCTAAGGACGAGATAGCCAAGGTCCGGTTGCTTCTCGATCATGGGGTGGACGTCAACCGCAAAGATTCAAAGGGCCGAACCCCTTTGCTCTGTGCTATGCTCCGGAAACGAGAGTCGATCGTCAAAGTTCTCTTGAACTACGATGTCGACCCAGACGCCGAAAGTGACGACGGCTTGACGCCGTTGAAGTTAGCTAATCGAAAGAACAGGGAAGATTGGGCGCGAAAACTAAGGCGAAAGCGTAATGGACGCAAGTCATCGCGCTATAATCTGCGTTCGACTTCCTCTTGATACTCAGACTGATTGTTCCATTGACGAAAACGGTGAGGAAGAAGGCAGATTCTCTGTGCCCTAGAACAAGGATTTTAACTATCGGATTTCGGTTTTCTCTCTTTCAATTCTCTCAGACATTGCTTCCCAATATGCTTGTTGTTTGTCTTGGGGAAACGGAAATTCGTGGATTGCCCACACAGTGAGAACTGCCCTTTTCAGTCGGAAAGGAATTCACTCATTTTGTTGCTAACATACAACTGATTTGTTTTTAGCTCAAAGCCTGCTGACCATTAGCTGATCAAATACATACTTTAAGGGAGCAGGAGTCTTCCAAGCTTGAGGTAGTGGTTGCGCATTGATAGTTTATAGCCCGGTAGACTGACCAAATATTGTCTTGGATATATGACCAATGGGGGATTTATAACGGCATTTTGGCTTATATGATGAATGTCTATCTTGGCCGAATCCGACATTTAGTTTGACACTTGTACATATACATAGCCGTCCTGCATGGCACCATGGTCTGCTGAATGCACGCCATTCCAAAGGTTCGCCCGCAATCGAACAACAAACCTGAGAGATAAATACGCCCACGGTCTCTTCCTCCACCTGGCCATGGAATCTCAAGTCCAACAACCATCCAGAAGGAAATAAACTGGTCAAACTTCAGAAATGGCACAGCCAAACTCCCGGCAACAGACCCAGCAGTGTACGATGCCTACAAGGAGAAATGGGCTGCTCTCCCCGACTCCGCAGACTCATGGCTTCCACGAGCGCGTGAAGTGGCCGAGGCTCTTGCCAGGATACAGCCTAGAGAGACCAAGACACTCGGGTAGAGGTCGCGTTACTGAAGCATTCTGGTCTGTTGAAGCTTCTCGGGCAGAAGAGGTACGGCGGCGGAGAACAGGCATGGCATGTGAGCTACAAGGCGATCTGAGAGGTGGCCAAGGGTGACGAGTGTGTGCATCGATAGCCAATATGCGGACGGTGGTAATTGTATTCAGGTCCATTGGCATGCTCCTCAGATATCATCTCCTCTTGTCCGCGACTGCCAATGGAACGGCCGAACAAGCCGATCGTCTGCAGGAACTCATCATCACGAACAACTTTTCGGTCGGAGGAGCAGCTATTCCTCGAGGCAATAGTTTGAAAAAATCTGCAGATGGCGACTCATCGTCTTCAACGGATTCAAGCATTTCAATACGGGTGGTGTGGTTCCGATCTTCGGTCCTCTGGACGGAACCCAGGACCATATATTCGCCATTTTGGAAACCAACCAAACCGGAATCCAAATCGCATACAACGCGAAGAATATGGGTCTGCGGTTGACAGAATCCGGAACCGCGAAGATCGAGAACGTGCGTGGATCTTGGACAGACGCATTGGAATGAGACGCAACAAGCAACACCACTTGCAGAGAGTCTCACCCTCCTACTTGCCTCTCTGTTTCCGTCACGTAAGCGCTGTATGACCTCCTCCGCACGGCGTGTACTGAGTATACTAGGATCCAACTGGTCTTTAGCAACTTCTACCTCGGCATCGCCATCAGCGCCCTGGAATTCGCAGCTAGGTATACTACCGCGTCCACACGCTCCTGGCCTGACGGTGGGGACATCAAGAGGCAGCCACGGATGGGTTCTACATCCTCGAACGGTCCGGGAACTTCATTTCAAACCTGCGTGCTGCAGAAGCATGGCCGACAGAGCAGACGATCGGCTTTCAGCGCTGTACGAGCGTCATTCTCGGGCTTTGATCCAAGAAATGAGACCTTACTGGATATGAGACCTATGCTAGTCTGAAAGTCTGGACCCTAGGTGCATCCGAGGATCTGACCATTTGAACCTGCTTTCCCTGCAAGATCGAATCATGATGAAGATATGTGTCACCGACGAGTAACCACTCTCTTCTCCACGGTCGTACAATAAAAGGCAGACCTCCCCCAAATAGTACGACTACTTGATCCCCTGGCTGCATCATTTGCGGACCAAGTCCGACCAGCCCTGATCTCGTTCTATACATCCGCCTATTGCGCGAATAGAGCCAAAGAGGATGCGTATATGCATTTGCATTACCAGGGAGGTCCGCAGATTGTCCCTCTGGTGCTAAATCGGGGTATGACAAGCCCTGAGAGGGGGGATGTGCTTGCAGCCAGGCCAGAATGTTACTCTTTGCCTGCCGTGTGAAGGCGTCCCAAGCGCCAAGTCTCGAGTGTTCCCAGGAGCCTGTGTGGTTCATGAACATGGGAATCACCCCAATATTGCCGGCACTTATCGTTTGCAAGAAAGCGACATCTAGAGCCTCGCTTGTCCCCGTGTACTGGAAGCCCGGTCGCGGAAACAACGGAAAGTTGAACAGCTGAGACCATATCTCTTCTATTGGCGGTTTGTCGGTGTACTTGTAGTGAATAAGGTCGCTGACAGTGTCAACCAGATCAACGCTATACCCGTCCAGCTGAAGCACATCTGGTTCGACTGAGTTACCATTGAGGGGAGAATCGTGCAGCTCCGCAAAATACGCATAGTGGCCATGCAGTGGAATACCCGCGAGATACAGACCAGGTGGAAAGAAGGACACTGAGCGTTCTTCATGCAGCTTAGGAACCCAGGACGGCCAATTGTCGTGTAGCGGATGCGTGGTATGCTGAACAAGCGATAAGATGTCCAGCTTCCGTGGCTGCTGGCGGATGCTGAACCTAGTAAAGTCTCGGTACACCTCTCCGACAGGCTTGGAATAGTTTGGTCTCAGGGCAGCAGGCCTGAGGAAATTGATATCTGGTCCGAGCGAGTTCACCTTCTCGGAGAGCCATATGACGCCGCGCTGAAAGAGCGACAACGCTCTCGAGTTATGTGCACCTTCGACTTGGGTAAGTGCCAGAACTGGCCGCAATCCTTCGTCTGAGATTCCGAGGAGAGCAAAGATCCGATCCCGTGAATCGGTGCACTTGAAATTGCGGATTCCTGCAAGTAAATTGAACATGCGGCCGAGAGAGCCTTCCACCTTGGGCTGTTTCGTCGACGCCAATATTTTACGTCTGGTTTCAACAACGGTACTCCAGAAAGACACTGTACCGTCCGAATAGCCAAGACCCTGAGCATCCATGATAATCCCGCGGAAGTTGCAGACGAGATTCAGCAGCGAGCTCAAATCAAAGAAATCCATCTCCTGCTGTCCGCATTTTGCAATACAGCGTTGCGAGGCGACGACCTCCTGTATACACCACACACGCTCAAAGTACTGCCCTGCGAACAGGCGAGCCAACGCGTCCGTCGCCCGCGGCTCTGCGGCGAGCGACTCCAACAGGATGGCGTCGGCTTCAGTCTTCATCGCGAAGAGCGTCCGGCCATCCGACACATCCGTCGCGGACTGGTTCATATCCTTCTGGAGCTCAGACAATCGTCTCGCAAAATCGAAAGCTCCTTTCGTTTCGCGCATACCAGGCCCAAGCCATGCAATGACCGCGACCGCATGCTTATATACAAGCCGCATATAGCCAACCTGACGCTCCCGCTCCCTCAGATCCTCCTGATTGATGCAGACCGCATCGACCCAGAGCCTGCGATGGGCATGAGGGAGACGAAGATGGCGAAGCGCGATGTCGAGGTTTAGCGTTATGCTTAGTTGGCCGTGACCGCAGTAGAGGGGCACAGGTGCCCGTTCGCTGCCCCATACGTACGACAGGGCTTCAGGAGGCCATTGACAATGTTCAATATCGACAATGTCGAGAGTACAATATAGCGGATCGTGCTCCGTGCCGGGATAGAGAGTCAAAAAGCGTGTAAATGCGGGACTCTGGCCGAGTTCGTCGATGGGTGGCAGGGGTGTATATTGGTAACGGGCCATCTTGCGGTCAAAATAAGGATGTCCTCAAGAGGTCAACGAAGGATTCAGAGTTTGTCTGAGAGAATGTGGGGGTTGAGGCTGTGGAGAGCCAAGATTGATCGGCTGATGCGATACGAGATGGGCAGAGATCTGATGCTCTTTTGGTTACCTTATTGGTCGAAAGTGATAGGTAGCAGATAGCCTAGCGACAGTAAACACTCAAAAGCTCTGGTGAAGATCAGTTTCTCGAAGAGCTCAACATGTCATGTTAGTAGGCTATGTCGAGGAGACATCAAGCAACGCTGAGCTAGATTTGACAGTGCTAGATAGTGTTTGCCCACTCGTACTGGCGCTGAGCTGTATACCCCCATTTTGCTTAATGATTTTCGAGTTTCTAGCAGATCAATGCCGAGCACGGAGGTGCGTTCATTCAGACTCGAGTGATACAGGCTGGGAGATTCCTCTACTAGTAAAAGCTAGCTGCTTATTCCCGGAACAAGCAACTTAGGCTGGCAAACGTCTCACAAATATCAATTTAATGGCAATACTTGCTTCTCGGGATGCGTTCGGCCGAACATGTTGATGATTGTAGGACCAGAGGTCACTTGATATACTACAGGCGATATTTCACGGCGTCAGGAATGGAAACCATATCAGAATAGCAATAATAAATGTTCTCGTCGCCTGACTCCCCTCCATGTCGTGCTAAGAGACTGTTTACTGCACTACAACGGGCCAAGAGGCCCAAGAGTCAGTCAGCTTTTACTAAGCCGTTGCCTCCTATATTCGGCATTTCGGCTACATTTCTCTAATATGGATAGGTCATAGACTCACTTACTATGGAGTAATCACTAGCAATCTCGCTTCCCGACAAGCGCCTCTTAGTCTCTTTGTTAGCCATATTAGTCTTGTCCTCTCCACCTATAAGAGATCTGCCTAAGCCAGTATGCCAAGCTCTGCTGTATGTCTCGGACACATCCCCGACTTCCCCTGAGGCTGAATCCGCCCCGCAAAGAGATGGATAAGAATAATCATAAGACTCATCTTCCATCATGATCTCCGCTCCCGTTTTCCTCACTTTCGTCCTTACGACCATGCGAGAGGGCGGTCACCAAGATGGAAAACAATAGCGACGTTGCTCTTCGGCGACTGTCGCGGAGTACAGTATCAGGTCGCAGCTACCAAGCACATGAGTATTCCGAGAACGATCTTTCCGCGGACTCTGCTACTTCTCACCACATGGAGCCCCCGGCATATTCGCGTGCACCTCCAGCAACCCAGGTTCCTGGACGAGGATACAGTACCACGCTTCATCGCTCGGCAAATGTCTTCCTGCCTACGCTTCTGTATGTAGCACTGGCAATCTATGCGTGGACCGCGATCCTCTACCTTTCCTTTCGTCCCATGAGCGCCAAGTCGTGGGATGCAAATCTATCAGACTACTTTTCCTATCCCAAATCCTTGGACTACGCACCAAATGAACGTATTTATCGGTCTGCCGTGGTGATCAGGACCCTTATCGTCGTCATCACTCTCCCTTGGCTTTCCGCCGTCTGCGCAAGTGCAGCGGTCATCTATGTGCAGAATCAAAAGACGGCCAACAGCCTGCGAATGCGACAAGTCACGAATCTGGCGGACCGTCGATGGCTGGACATCCCCCTGTACAAAGACCTTGTCGTCTCTGGAGGATGGAAAAAGCATGGCAGTACATTCTTGGTGCTTGCCATCATCCTTCATCTTATTGCCGGCGTGACATATCCCATCCAGTCAATCTTCCTCAAAACAAAGACGATCCGTGTCCCTGAGTCCATGAACAAGGTGGCTAGCCTAACCGATATTCCCTCCCTTAGGCCCCGCGCACTATCTACCGGGCCCATAGGCAATGACATCTTGACGGCTCGCGGAGCTCTCAGCGACGCCAACTCCGTCACCTTCCAGCCGTTCTTGTGGCAAAACACGTCTGGGGTTCAATTGCCTACCTTGAATAACATTCTATCCTTGAACGAGTCGTTCTATGCCCAGCTTCCGAATGGATTCAACACGGGCGTACTGCGACAGTTTGCGCCTCGCGTGAACTCCACTGCCACGTACGAGACTGTCGGTTACAGCGAATTTCCATCCAACTGCGACAGCATCCCTGGGGCGTTTTATTCCAACTACTATACCGAACACCTAGTATACGAACGAACTGAAAGCTGGGGAGTCACGGCCTGTATGCCTGCCAACCTGACTACATCACCGTGGCAGATGACGCGAGATCGCCAGGAGTTCTCGGAAACCCTCTACTTGAATTTTACCCTCGCCCAGGGCTTCTCCGGCGACACGCCGGCTGGCGGCAACCTGTACCGGATAACGGTCAACACCACGGCTGGATACTTCGAGTTGCCAAACTACATGAATGAAGGCGTGCCCGGTCCACTGCTGGAGAAAGACCCAGTTAGCCTCTGCGGCGAAGACTGTCCCTATCAGAGCTGGGATTATTATCCCAGTACCTATCGGATCCGTCGCGATAACGTTACCACCGCAGACGCCCTCGACGCAGCAGTCTGGGACCCAATCGGAACAGTCAACAAAGGTCCCCTTCTCACCACGGCACTCGCAATGTTTGGTCCGGGTTCTTTCCTGGACACATTCGCTGCAGAACACGCGGCCCTCACGGACAGCTTCAATACAGCCAACTTCACAGGCAATATCTGTCTCGCCGTTCCTCCGCTCCTCAATCTGATCGTGGATGATTCCTACTCCTCTCCTTCCCGAGAATTCTGCCTAGACGCTCCCGTAGGGGGTGGCTTTGCGATCGACAATGCCGACATCCTGATCCAGTCATATCTTGGTTACCTCCTCGGCGCCGAGGACCAATTTCCCATGATCTTCACCGCGGCAGCCTTTCTATCCAACAAGCAAATGATCGAGTCAATGTCTGGTCAGTGGTCGATATACCAGGACCTCGGCACCGAGATGACCATCCCAACCATCTCTTCCGCAGGGATAATCGTCGGCTCGGTCCTGATGGCCCTGTACATCATCCCGATGATTGGACTCGCAGTTTACGCGGCGTATTACCCCCGGTGGACGGGTCGGTTAGATTCCTTCACGATGCTGCGCTTCGGGGCCGCGATTGGCGATAAACTGCTACCTCTGCGGGTGGCCCGGAAACCGCATCAGATTCCGGTATTGGATGAAATCCCGGGTGTTGTGAGGGATGTGTCTATTCAGGACGGAGATGAGATTCTCCCAATGGGCATTTTGGGGCTTGGCGATGGACGGCCTTTGCAGAGACATCGTCGGTATGAGGCCTTTAAGGAATGCGACGAAGTTTTGACGCCGGGAGAGCGCAGGACGCTGCGAGCGAGAATCAACGATGAGCCAATACGGGGATAATCAGTCTGAATGAGCTGATTTATCTGGAATATAACCGTGTATATATAGATCAGGTGTGGACACGTTGAACAAGCTGTGCTGCTACCGCTTTCCACGCTTGCTAGTCATGGACGGCGAGACTTTACTAATTTCTAATGGTCATTGGGGAACTTTGTGATCTCCCAATAATACCCATATTGTCCACGGCAGAGTACTGCGTATTGTCCGTCACCTGTGATGAGATCCAGTACAGCAGCGCACCAGGGGTGTCACCGAGCACGCGTCCTTCATTTGCATCGAGCGCATGTCATCGATTCCACTGTTGCTGGCCATTCTCCGACACATATCTGGGCACAGCGAAACTCAAAATCCACCCTATATCTCCGATCCCTGTCAGTATCTGTGCCACGGTCCGGAAGCTCTGGCTGAACGCTTGCGCAACAAGACTGTAATATCGACAGCTCGAATCGGACGGCAGGGCGATGTTACTCAGGAACTATGTGCTTCAAAGATAAGAGTTTGTCTGCTTGCAGTAGGGGACATCTGTATCAGAGACTCAGATATATATTCAATGTTAAGTAGTGTAAACTTTTCTCTAGCTAAATTACCCGACTCCGTTCTCATAACTTTTTTGAATAAATATACAAAACAAATACATCAACGTCTGCGCCACCTATCGCTGAGTGTGCTATGCTCCGTGACCGGACTGATCGCTTTGAGCTTTTCTCGCCCCAAACATGGTAGTCAAAATATGCCCAATGGGGTAAGGAAAGTCCAGAATGCATGACACGCAACGACACAATGAGGTAAGATGAAGGCCGAGCGGCTTCTAAGGGAGGACAGCTTCCATGCACAGCAAGAGCCAGGTCGCTTCCCAATAGGAGCCTTAGACGCGCAAGATGTTGAATTATTCGCTGAAATGGGCTAGACGTCTGCTGTCGGCGCAGAAACCACAGAATCTCTTCTCTTGTCCTCGGCGGCCTCCTTCATGAACGGGCTCCGGGTCCTGATCTCCTTGCCCCAGATGAAAACTGCCACAGGAGCAAAGGCCAAGATCAGCGACACAAAACCCAGAAGCGAACTGGCCCACTGGAAACCGAGGTTGGTGTACATGCTCTGCGCGGCCATGGGGAGGAAGGCGATAAAAATATTCTCGCCCAGCCCGATAGTGCCCACGGCACTTCCGGCATACTTGCTGTAGGGCGTCGACCAGGTAATTGGCAATGCTGACGACGACACAGGTGGTGCCAGCACCAACCATGGCCAAGCCGATGGCAGGCGCGATCCATGGGACAAAACTGTAGGAGGTCCAGGCATAGATGAACATGTCTCCTGTTACACCGACCAAACCTCCAACCAGCGCCTGATACAGACGAGCTTCCGGAATCTCAGTTCCAGGGATTTCGGTGTTTCGGAGCGCTGACTTATAATACCACCGGTTGGTGGGCAGGCAGTAGATCCAGCCGAGGATTTCTCCAATGACGACGGAGACCTGGACATAGCCTGACTGAACCGCACTGAAGCCATATAATTCTCCAAAGACCTGTTCGGCCGACTGAGTAAACAGGTAGATTGTCCCCAAGCTAAAGGCAGGCCACAGGGTGGCGACAAAGACAACAGATTCCGTGCAGATCATGTACAAAGGTCTCTGAACGCTCTTGAGAACAACCTGGAAGAGGGAAGTGGTGTCTAGCTCGTCCTGCGTGTAGGTTTTCTTCCCTTCTTTACGCAGCTTCTTTGCGCGAGACCTCAGAATAGCTGAGCCACGGGTCTCCGGCATGCCGACAATGAACAAGGGGAAGAAGAAGCCGGTCCAGATGAGCTGGAGGTAGCCGATCCATCGCCACGAGAGGAATTGGTAGATGGAGGCGCCAACAACGGGTCCCATGCTGCTGGAGACCAGGTAGGTGGTGATGTACATGCTCATGGGCACCGTTCGTGCCCGGTTCCCGACAAAAACGTTGGAGATGATTCCAGCAACAGTGTTGGCTAGGATAGCAACGCATCCCCCAGAGAAGAAGCGCGTGACGATCAGGGTCGCAAAGTTCTGAGCCACACCGATGGGAATCAAGAAGCAAATGTAAATCAGATAGACGATCAGGACGACGTAGTAGATGCCAAAATCTTCCATGACCGGTAGCAAGAACAGGGAGAAGATGGCGTCCCCAACACCCCAGGAAGTGACCGGCCAGTAGGAATGCGGGAAGGTTGACTCGTCGATGCTGAATGCCTCATCGATGGCAATGTGCGGGTGGTGATGATGGTGCCGTTCATCAAGGCGAGGAACGTTGCGAACAGCCCTATCCCCACGACAGCCCACTTCTTCCTATTGGGCCAATTGACGGGATTCTCGGGGTCATTGGGTCCAACCCACGTCAAGACAACGGTTTCGGGGTCATAACATGGGCCTGCAATAGCATATCAGTGTTAGTGTTGGCAGATTCCGGGGAGGGCGAACAGGGCCATACGGCCTACCCTTAGGATGTGAGAAAGGGGCCGGCGCCTTGGTGGCTTTGCAATTGTCAACGATCATCGGTATTCTGCGAGAATGGAGATTATGAGAGAATCGCGAGATAGAAAGAGAGTGTGTCTATACAGATTAGAAAGGCAACGTTCCTCAAGAGAGGTGTCTTTTGCCTTATTAAGGATTTGATGGATAGTCTAAAAACCAACCCCATTACTGCTACAATGGTCGGTGAGGTAATGAAGAAGACCGACGATTATATAGGTTTCTCGCTTTATTGCCTGATGAAGGTTAGAAAGTTTTCACTCCCCTCTTTTCCCAGCTTCCAGTTCACTATAGACTTTGCTTCAACCATGGACCTGGCTCACCCACGGGTCCCTTCTAGGTATTTTAAGATATCTTAAGATTTACCAAGCAAACCTTGGCGGCGTAAACTACCCAGAAAGGAAAATCTCATGGCGTCTTTTGAATGTCAAATTACTCAGGTAGATTCGATCCTCATCAGATATTTCAATTTTCGCATTTGTCATGCTTATTGTCTTGAAAATGGGTGCCGTTACTCGCGCCTCCGGGTGATTACTCGGCAGTTCTGTAGATATAAGTCCTTTATTAACCCCAAACAATGGCAGAATCTACCTTACTAGAGGATTTCTAATCTTATCTGCATGCCTCCACATTCTGCAGACCTAATGCAACAAGTAGATATTAGATGCTTTAGCTTACTAAAACACGAATTTTATAGTCGCCCTGAGATCTCAATGTGACTTCCTTAAGCGCTAGGGCTTTCGGCAGCTAAAATCTAGCCATCTAAGCCTGAAGCAGACTTGAGGAATCGAAAGGGTCTCGAGCATGGCGAACCCCTGGGAGTTGTGCTATTTACCCTGCAAGGATCCAAATGCTTGAAAGCATCAAGTCTGCCCGTCACTGCTTTCTAAATTAGCCATTGAATGAAGCTAGCAAAATTTCTATGTAGTGAACGCATGACATCATTCCTCATAAGTATTCGCAGGGGTTCTCACAGGACTATAAGCCACTGGAGTCGACCGGAGCAGACCTACTTAGTCTGCATCTTTACTTTCGGAGCACCCAAAACTTGCTCCTCGTAGCCTCATCTCATTGGACGTATTGGACTCACAGCCATGTACGCCATAGAAGCTATATGCAGTCAAAATTGCCTCAATTTTGCAATTTTTTCACCACAGCCCAACTTGATGATCTGTGCCGGTTGAGGATGGTGGTGGGTGGCTAAGTTGTCTAGCTAGATATTAAGGTTAAAAATCAACATACCGTGGTAGCCAATCAAGAAGCACGCCGCGCTTATCGATAAGATAAAGTCTGGCGCTAACCAGAGGAGCATCAAAAATCGCCAAGGCTGCCCAGTAGTTTCAAGGTTTGGAAAGGATTCTGAATCCAATGCCTTACTGGGATCAGCAACACTACTTAGATTGCTAATAACTTTGATGGATGATGCACAGCCTACAACTAATTGCAACGCATGATCACCTGGAGCTATTTGTAATCTGAAGCGGTCCTAAACTAAGCTGATAAATCAGGCTAAATCATCCCCTCAATCCATATATATATCACCACTCAGCCCATCTTCTCAATGTAAACAGAACTTCTCCTCGAACTAAGACTGCCACTCAACACAACTTCTTTTGATATATTTAGCGTTTATTAAGCCATCTCATACAATTCTAATCCTTCAAGATGTCATTTATCCCCACAACAATGTACTATGCCTCTGCAGCCATCAACGCCCTTTCCATTCCTGGACACATCATGTTCGGGATCAACGAAGTCGACCCGGCTATCGCTACAATTCCCTCGGACGAAAAGCAGGCACTCGGAAAGGCCACAGCGACCACGGCTTGGGACATGTACACCAAATGATCTTATACATTTGATGCTCTGTCCGCGGCAACACGCCCCCTTTCCATACCTAGTTGAGCGAATAAAATAAGGAGATTTCAGAAGGAGCAATGGATGGAAGTAGGATGATAGTAGTGCATTCCTTCGAACGCCAGCCACCAGCGTGCAGGTCAAGAAGGCTATAAGTGATGATGGGTCAGCAGCCGATCTGCGCGGATCTGCACTGATCTGCGTTCGTAAATGTCCGTCAACGACAGAATCCAATACTATGAAAGTACGAGACTGATTGTACAGATCAATCTGCTGAGAAGCAATGGGATTATCTGGACTTCTGGACTTGATTAAATTAATGAAATGGGCAGGTACATATAGGCACGGGGCTTAGCTTTCTACAAACAGAATAGTGCAGGGACTCGGGAAACGGCTAGATCCCAGGATGATTATGAAATAACCCGATTGGACAATCAACTGAAACAGTGGATCATCCAAAAATCCCCCTGACTCTGAGCAACTCTGGCACCGTTTGATCCGACATCGAACCACCCTGCTGCAGTCGTGTATATGCTTCAACGTCAGCGGCGCACCACCGTTTTCCCGCCGTTATCATCGATCATTTGAATAGCAGACTGCCCTAAACAATGGATGTCGCCCTTGAGTTCCTCGATCCTCTCATTCTGGACAAGGCCTATGCCTGGTTGCTGCCCTCCGATCCCCATCTTGCCGACCCGACGTCGCGATGGTCCCGCGACAACATCTATCGCCAAGTCATCTCAATTCTCGTCATCACGCAACTTGGCGCGACCTCCCTCTACCTCTTTTTCAGCGCGCTCTCCTACTACTGCATCTTTGACCGACGGCTCGAGTACCATCCGCGCTTCTTGCCGAATCAAATCCGCCAAGAGATCAAATCATCGCTCTCCGCCGTTCCCTTTATCAACATTCTAACCCTGCCCTGGTTCCTGGCCGAGGTCCGTGGAAAAAGTTTGCTTTACCCCTCGGTGAGCGACTATGGCTGGCCCTGGCTGGTGGTCTCGTCCATTCTGTACATGGCCTTCAATGATATCGCTATCTACTGGATTCATCGTCTAGAGCACCACCCCAGCGTGTACAAGTACATTCACAAACCACACCACAAATGGATCGGTCGGTCTTTCGCAGAACTTCCGTGTACCACTATGTACCAATGCTGACAATATCATAGTTCCCACACCATGGGCTGCGCTAGCGTTCCACCCGCTGGACGGATATGTGCAGTCTCTGCCATACCAGTGAGTATCCAGTCCCCCGTCCCGGTGATCATCCACGGCCATCCTTTCTAACATTGCAAAGCGTTTTCGTCTTCATCTGCCCCATGCAGCGGCATCTGTACATGATTCTCTTCGGTGCGGTCCAGATCTGGACCATCTTCATTCACGACGGCGACATGATTTCAGGCCACTGGACGGAGAAATTCATCAATAGCCCCGCGCATCACACATTGCACCATATGTACTTCACCGTCAACTATGGGCAATACTTCACCTGGGCCGACACCTATTTCGGCTCTCACAGGGCCCCGGAGCCCGCGCTGGATCCGCTCCACGATGCCCTTAAGGTAATGCGGGCGAAAGGGCTCGTGGACGAGCAGGGTAACCCAATCGAAAAGCCGAAGGGGGAGTGAAGGGCCTCCGATGTCTCGGGAATATATACCTTTGATGAATATGCATATGACCATTAGACGAAGAGGTGTCTGCCATATAACCAAATTTTAGAGAAATAGATAATGTTAATAGACATTGACGCAAGTTTCATTCCTGGTCTCACCGCTCTTCAGAAGCTGGCAGATTACCCCGGACAATCAGGATTGCGTTCCTAGTGGGTGAATTACTGAGCTGGGTGGTGAAGGTTGCCATCCTATGTCTGCCGCATGGCAACAGAAAGCAGTACGACGAAGTCAGTCTATACGGCCCGAGTCAGAACAGCGGCAGATGAGCATGGAAATTGACGGGCCCGATCTTTCTTGCCTGCTAAGCAATGGTGAACTTATCAAGACCATTGTCGCTTTATCGTCGGGAGTAGCGAAACCTCCCGATTACCTTGCTCTCGGCGTGCCTTTACCTCCTATGCAGGAATCCTGACCGAGTTATCGATACGATTTACTCTGTGTTTGCTTCTACCACAAGAATCTCATGGCTCAGATGTAATTAATCGAAGTGGACATGGGATCTACGCATCCTTCTCTCCTGACACAACTACAGTGAGGGTCTTCAACTGAGCAGGCTGAAGAAATCACGCCTCGGAATACCATTAACTAGTAGTTAATTACTACGTAGACAGCGGCAACCTGATAGTTTGATGACATGCTAAGATAAGCTGGTCACCAATGCCATTACAGTAGTTTCAATGATTGTGGAAGTAGGTTGGCCAAGGAGCAGTTTAGATCAGTTCGATACAGGTACCGTCTGCTACCCTGCATCTAGCACCATGTATAATTGTGGTCTTTATCCATTAGTCATCCAGTAAAATCCCACTTTCCATTCTCAAATTCATGAATGTGTTCAGGATCAAGGCCACCAGTCGCATCCACCATCCTATGAGAAATGTCAGTGGCCGTGGGGTCACTTCGGAAGGCCCAGTAGTCATCCCAAGTGTCAAATTCCAACACAAATATGATATGCCCATATAGCTGTTGTTTTATAGAGGAGATTAGAGTTGTCTCACAGTTAGGTCAGATGGCGGAAACCGAAGTTTCCAGGGAAAAAAAAAGCAAACGTCAGGCTGGATTAAACCTCTGAGTGTAGGCTTGCAGCTTTCCAACTTACAGCGTAGTTCATGTTTGATCCACCAGTTAAAGAGCGGAGACATGATACTTTATCTTTTAAGCCAAGGTAACTGTCGCAGAGCTAAAATAGAAATATTAGTAGGAGAACCACTACAAACAGAAGATATTCTAGTTATAGAGTCTAGAAACCGAAGAATAGGCACAAGTAATGTGGGAAAGGGAATCTTACTTCATTCATAGTCTCAAGGGACACACCCTCTTTGAAATGCCAGCGTTCGACTCGAAATATTGTCATGTTGCACAGCTATTGAATGGTACACAGGATTGATCTTTGTATCAATGTTGAAAGGCCGTGAACGGTGGGGCAGGACCTGCTTAAATGAAGAGAAAAGCCTTCTATTCTGCGCGGGGCTGGCAGCTGTCTAGTGTCTGCTGCTTTCCTATTGGCAGCACTATTGTATGTTTGCTCAGCCAACCACCTCACTCTCCACTCAACATGCATCTGGGATAAGCATCCAAGAGGTCGGGCTGAAGTCTGTGCAACCACTCAGGATCAAGCTCGAATGTTCGGAGTTGGATGGACTGTGTGCTCTAGGGCTTATCAATCGCTGACCACCATCATTTAGTTATGGCAGGTGCTTGATTGTAGCACAAGAGTGTGGATATAAAGGTTGGGGACAACGTCCGGTCTTCCTACATTCTCTTTTCAAGAAGCAATCCATCAAAGCTGGCTAGTTGCCACCTGTCCCAACGAAGACGGCGATGGCAACTTACTAGCAGTCTATCTGCCCAACAAGATTGCAACATTAGGCTGTGCTCGAGGCGAGTGCTCGGCTGTCATCATTGCTTATTTTCTGTGATCGACACTAACGCATGGTGCAGTGGGCCCTCGAGTACGTCTGTCCCCCGTCTCTTAAACCGCGTCTACTGACAGGTCTTCAGCGGAGCGTACTGGAGGTCCTGCAAGGACTGCTCGCTTACCGACAGCGGATCGACTTTGCAATGCTCCCGCAAAGGCTCAGTGTCCCCGTACAGCACCACAACCTTGAATCTAGGTATGGCCCTCAAACATGTGTCATCCCATCCGACTGGTAGCTTTGCAGAGGAACGTATCGCCAACTATGACGGGCACCTTCTTTCAAACCTCACCGGGGCAGTCACCTCTGTCCCAGCTGATTCCTCATATCCCATCCCCTCGGACTTTAAGGTGGAGCTTGAAGTATCAACACTAAACAACTCATGCACCATGTATGCAGGAACCATCACACTAAACAACCCAACAAGCTGCTTCTATCTCAACCTCAGAGTAGAGTACTCCTGGGCATGCGGCAACTCGGTGAACAACCAAGGCTGGGAGATTGTAGGGTACTCCGATGAAGATTGCACAAGTGACCCAGTTGCGACCTTCATGAGGGACAACCAGGGCACTTGCTTGACATTCTCGACTGGTGTCAAAGGCTTCTCGGTGACTCCACTGTGGAATGCGGACTAACCTGAGGATAAATCAATAGCATTGTTTCCCCATGGTTGTCCTCTCAAGGTATGTTTTAACGTTTCTGGCTGTCATCAGGCTTCACCACGTATTACTCTTTTTGAGACACCATGTAGCTATTGGACCGAAATTCTTAGCAGGCCGCTTCTAGCAGGCTTTTCCCGCGGTATTGAGTGACCCAGATCCTCTCTATCTTCCGACCAGCGAGTTCGATCAACTATGCCGGATTCTCATCTTCTCCTCCCTTGACATTTCCACAAATGGAAGTTGCCCTCATGTGCGAGTACAGCTAGAGAAGGAGAATTCCACATTTTACATAGACTGGACGATGATCTGAGACAAGTACAACGCAGAGAGAGACAATAGTAGCTCGCCTCTTTGATCCTATTTTCCATGCCGAGTCTCATATCCAACCCGGTGTCTCTGAAACAATGCCATTGTTATTGCTATAACATCTGAGACAACAAGCTGCAAGTGGGAGTATCCCGGGAGAACGCATATAAAAACCAGTCGTCTAGCAGTGATGGTGGATTTCTTTTTCTTCTACAACTATCTCTGTTTCCACAGCTATTTTCACCTCCATTGACTGATCTCTATAACTTTGACCGACCCTCTCACAGTTGCTTCAAACCGCTTTCTTGTCGACCTGCATCTGTTGCGCCAAAATGATGGTAAGTCTAACCCTCCCCCTGCCGAACCACGCAATATACTAACCAACTGATCTAGGCTACTAACGCCCCTGACTTGGGTACGGTTGTTAACCGCCTCTCCCTTTGCCTCGCCAACATGAGACAGGTGGCCGAAATGTGGAAGAACACCCTGGTGAGGTTCTTCCCCAACAGAGAGTATGCTCAGTTCCCCTTCCGAGAGACCCACTACTACATCGATCTCAACCTGACCACTCACGGTTACCTGGGCCTAGGCTCCGTCTTGCGCACTCAGGGTTTCAATGCCGGCGTCCACTTCCTGCTGGTCAATTTTACTGCAGCCCCAGCTGACGGCTCCGCTTTCGCCTGGGATGGAAACGAGCACTTTCTGAAGCGGGAGCTCTGGCATTCGATGCAGAGTGTTCCTGAGCGCCAGAGGAGCGCCATCTACGGACTGATTGCGATTGGAACCTATGTGCGCTTCTACAAGTACATGCCTGACGGTCAGTTTACTCCTGTTACCTTTGTGAATGGCAAGCAGGCGCTGCATATTCACGTTGACCTGGCAGTCATCCGGGAATTTCTCGCTGTCGTCAAGGAAGAGTGGATGTGATGGGGGCTAGGCACGTGGTGGTAGATTGAGGATTTGTATCGACGGATGACTTGTATTGTGATTTTGGTGCTTTTCTGCTTGCATGCTTTATTTAGAATGCTATCTCTTGCGAATTGATTACAGTCGAGGCTCGGGATATTCTAGAAGATAACTTGGACCGAACTAAGTATGGCGAGGACAGTAAACAATCAACTAGGCGACGGATATAAAATGTCATC
The DNA here is from genome assembly GCA_014281905.1 of Aspergillus hiratsukae. NCBI lineage: Eukaryota > Fungi > Ascomycota > Eurotiomycetes > Eurotiales > Aspergillaceae > Aspergillus > Aspergillus hiratsukae. The sequence continues at coordinate 136,672 of JACBAD010002106.1, read as the reverse complement.
TGACTAGCACAGCCTCCCTGTGGATACAGTAGACAGTAATGATACAACGTTTGCTGTACTAGCAGCATAGGCATAGCCATTCTGCAAGGCAGCTAGTGTGTTGCTGTAAGATAGGTCATTAGAGTAACTACTATGGATGGGAAGATGATATTATCGGAAACTAGTAGTCGTTTCCTGAAAACACGCGTCGTTCACTCCTTCTCCCATAAGAAACCCCAAGCAGTAATAGAGGCAAACCTGCCTCTCTTCTTGCATGCTCTATAAAGAGGCGGCATCGCGAAGAAGGGCTTCCAAACGCTGTGGAATGGCACCAACAAGGTCATGAACCTCTTGCCCGTCTTTAAAGACCATGAAGGTTGGCATTGCACGTATGCCGACCTCCTGAGAAATTTTGTCTTGTGCATCAACATCGACTTTGTAGAATCCCACATCGCTAAGCTGCGGATCATCGGATAACTTCTCGAATATAGGTGAAATCATTTTGCAAGGCCCACACCATGTTGCCCAGAAGTCGATTGCAGCAGGCTTATCGCTGTTGATGATTTCCTGAAACTGCTCATACCTACCGTTGTAGAAGTATTAGCACTAAGCGATATATTTGGAGGGGAAAGAATATTGTTAACGTCACTTACGAGTCGATGGCTGTAACAGGCATCTTGTTCAACCGGTTCTCTTCTGCAGAATTCAGAATAGATGGTCTATATATTATGGGAAGAACGAGGGTGTAGCAAGAAGAGAGAAATAACTGCACCTAACTATCTTCTTATATGATTCCGCCCAGCATTGCCCCGCCCCCACCTTTCAGCTATACAGATACTCTGCAGTGCCCCGCTTCAGCCTGATGATATTCCCTTAGCTAAAGGAACACCTGTGGCCTCTCAGGAATGATAGCCGGGCCATGCCGCGCCAGCTGAGACGGAAAATCGACGTCATCTTGCAGATCGTCCGGGAACCAGGTGCGCTCAGACCTTGAGCTCTTAGGGAGTACTAGGGAGCGGACTCGAATGACCCTCCCTTGGCCTTTCCCCGTCATAGGATTGTTGTATTGTATATCGTGATACTTCTGTTAAAGTACTAGGATAAATAAACCAGGGAATATGGAAGTCTACCACGCTGCTTAGTGCTGTACAATATGACAAAGGAGACGGGTTGCTCTTCCTTTATCAACTGCCTGTGCAGCTTGGATTGTCATGTAGGGAGTATAGAATTGGGAGTTCACTCAAGGCAGGCCAGAGATCTCAGATCATAATCTCCTTACTATGTACAACCAACACGAAGCTATTGAGTGCCAACTAGCAATGGTGTGATCAACATATAGCATGCTCAAATTGCCTATGCCGTGGTCTCCCCATCCTTGATGCGGAGCTGCCAAATCACTCTGGTGTCAGCCTGATAAGCCGAGCTCCCATTTCCGACGGGATAGTGACATTCAATAAACCCTCATTTGGAAACCATTTGATCGTCGCAGGAAGCATGGTAGGATAAAGAATGTGGCTGCTAACAGCCCTACCACAGAGTGCTTTGACGGGGAGGTCAACGGATTCGGCACCACCTCGTCTCCAAACAGAAAGGTAATAGCACTCATGAGCATTGCTCTCGCTCTTCTTCACAGCCATACCGAGTGAGAACCAATCGTCATGCCACCTTGGAAGACCCAAAGGCCAGAATGCGGTTGCTGTGGGCAGATCGGCCCGTATAGCTCGGTAGACATCCATGCCCTCTTTGACCAGACCAAACTGCTCCGGCTGCAGAAGGTCTAAACGTCCACTTAGATGGACACGGCCAAGGAGACTGTTAACCACTGTCATTGCATTCAGCTCATCATCCCATGCCGGCTGCGGGTAGGCCCATATTGCTCCTTGTTCCGGAGTAACAGCGGTAGGGAGGGCCGATGCTATGGCCGGGTAGCGCTCTGGATCCTGCTGATCACTCGACGACTGGAGAGCGTGGACCGCCAACATGGCGTAATCCATTCGCTGGGCGCCGCTGGAGCAGTTTTCGATCACGAGGCCGGGGTAGCGATCGTGCAATTCGTTTACCCAGCTTAGATACGCACGGTTATGCTCCAGTTGGCCGGAGCCAGGGCTTGAGCAGTTGATGTCTGTGCCTTGGGTGACATCGATGTTGTAGTCGAATTTGAAATACCCAACGCCATATTCAGTCACAAGACGATGGATGACGCCGCTCATGCGCTCTCGTACGGCAGGATGGCGGTAATCGAGTTGATACCGGTTCTTTTCCATGATGCGCTGACCGTCTCGCTGGAAGAATGCTTCGTCTGGCAGCTGCTTAGCCACGACACTGCGGATACCAATGACTTCAGGCTCAATCCATAGTCCTGGTATCAGGCCTTTGTTTCGGATCTGACTCAAAAGGTTTTTGAACCCTGAAGGAAACCTCTTCTGAGATGGCTCCCATAGCCCAACGTCGTCCCACCAGCCGGAGTCATCGGCATACCAGCCAGCGTCAATCACAAAGTACTCCGCACCTGCTTTGACAACAGGATCTACAAGTGCTAATATTTTCTCCTCGGTGGGGTCGCCCATCAAGCAGTTCATGTAATCGTTGAAGATGATCGGCAGTCGGTCATGGTCTCGATGCTTGCGTCTGATCTGGCGTCTGTACCGGGTCATAGCTGCAAACGCTGTTTCATAGTCATCGTGGACATGGCACAGAGCTACAGGAACGGTAGTAAACTCCTGTCCCGGAGCCAGCCTCTCCCTCCAGTCATGCTCTGTCTCTACCGGCCCACCGGCAGCAAGATAAATGCTGTCCTTCCAGTCTCCTATCTCCCATCGCCACGAGCCATTGTGCTCAACCTGCCAGAGCCAGATATCTCTGTCGTCAAAACGCTTGAGAAGTCCCATGGGGAGATGTCCTTCCGTGGAAAAGGTGCCGCGGTTCGACACCGAATAGCGCCCCATACTTCCCCAATGATAATCGGGCCGTCCATAGACCCCACAGTCATCGATTCCAAGACTGGGCAAGTCATGCTCAACCCACTGGGCTTCTCGGAACCACGTATTGTTTGGTACAGAAAGTCTATATTCGTGCCACCATCTCTCCGAACCCGTCGACAGCCCACCGAGGACTAGCGATGTGACCTGCGTCACGACGAGCTCTTTGCCACCACCGTTCTGGATACTAGCCGTCGCACGCAGCACGGGGAATCCCTCATAAATTGTGAGATGCGAGGTTACCAGGACTCCAGAAATACCGTCCTTTAGTCGAACATGGAGTGTCTGGGTGTCTCCTCCGGTCTCAATCTCATGGGACTGATAGCGCAGACGAGCGCCGACATAGCTTCCCACGAGACTCTTCGACGATTTGTTTCTCTCTGTTCCCTCTCCGGCCAGCCGCACCTCTACCAAGGGCGCATACGAGTTACTGAAGTTTTTGAACGCGGGGGTCGGCGAAGTGCCGGGAAGAGGCAGAACCTCTTGTAAGAACGCTGCTCCGTCCTTATCAATGAGGACTTGGACTCGAAGAGACTTGCTTTCAACCGTAATTGTTCGCGACGCCATGTTAGAATTAATGACTCCAGTTACTGGGGTCTCCAGGGATTTCCTTGACCGGGGGCAATCTCCTTTAAGAAGAGGGGTAAATATCCGCTGCGCAAATCCCGGCTAATAATGCGCCAATAAGCATCCTGAGTCGGTAAATATTCCTTCGATAGGTTGTTAACCTGTTATTATAACTAAACTCCGATCAACCGGGAGATCTTGTACAAGATTGACTTTGTATAGTTCTAGTATTTCTGCTGCACTGTAGGTTCCTACCCTAGCCCAAGCGAGGGCTACCCGACAATATCACTGAAAGCACTGTTTACCGTACGGCCATGTCTCTCCGAAAGAGCAATATCGTCACGAGCAATTTCGTTAGGTGACATCTGCCGATGGTCATGATCAGCTTCTTTCCTGCCCAAGAAGAACCCGCGAATACGCGTGAACAGAGAATCGGTGCCGCTGTCCCTGGGACTCAAGGCGACGCGGCTGCGTGCGGGCCAGTTAAACGCGATCAAAGTCTTTATTGACGGTAGGCAGGATATAAATATTGCAACGCAGATTTCCACCGCGGACCAGTTTAGGGGCGCGACTAGGATCCCTGGATTGGTCCGTTAGTCGGGACTCGGACTCTTGGAGTGAGAGGATTTACATGTATGATCTGGATTGAAGTTTCGAATGTAAGTGACGCGGATGATGCTGGTCACGCAGACTCTGGATGGTTTGGTCAGTAACCGCATTCAAACAATTCAAAAGATGGCCATACAGCAACCCCAGTGAGAACATTAGGATTACCCCGAACTTCTGGAGCCCACGAACCCTGAGCCGGAGCAAGGGAGGAATCGGCAGGACAAAAATTGCTATGTCCGTCGCTAACTTGATGCCGAAGCTGACATAATAGAATATGGTCATATTCAAACAGTGACCAGGGATGCTGTCTGTTATATCCCATGTCTTCTCCAAGGGTTGACACTGTAGAAGAACTACTATAACCTCTTCAAGGCACTCCATCGTCAGGAGTACGATCAAGGCGATGCAAAATGATCTCAGGACCGACCAGGGCACAAATATGTGCATGTACAAGAGGCAGAAGGATATCTTGATCGTGTTCAGTGCAATGATATAAAGTAGCTCAGCCACAAAGACAAGCTGGAAAATGTCAACAGGGGGTCACTGCGGATGAGTCAACACTTACCTTGAGAAACATGGTGATAGTAGACGGATGCTGCGCGATCAGGGCAAAATGTCTTCCATAGCCATATCTAATCACTGGGTCCATGTTAGAGACAGGCGAGAAGGGGAGAAGCTGTTATACTCCACAATGAGACAGAACAGAGAGCAACCGTGAACACCTGCCGGTTGTCAATCAGCATATCTACCGAGCACTCATCGTGGCATAGCGACTCATACCCAGCTTATGATGCAAAGAACTGGCGGGAATTAGACCTGACCTAGTCGTTGAGGAGAGTAGTATGACTTACTGTCATCGGAACGAATCCTGAAATAGTGATAACGCACATACACCCGCACAGTGACAGCGACAGTGACGACAGCCAACAAGATCACATTGCAATTGATGATATGGGGCACTCTGGACTGCTCCAGATACACTGTATGCGCAGCGTCCTTGCCATGGAGGTTTGGGTGTTCCATCCATATTCTTTACTGAAGCAAATCTTGACTTGCATTTACACACAGCACAGTGAAAGTGAACAGGAACAGGAACAGGACAGTATAATAAAGCTATACTCGAGGTGTCTGAGGGCTGGAATGGTGATATCACTGGCTGTCGTGCCGAGTCTCGCACCCATGGTTCCGTCCCCCCAAAAGTGCCTGGGCAGTTAAGGCGGCGGAAATCCACGAATAAAGGGAGATGCCAAGGTTTTATATTCCTATATGACGCTTCGATCGTATTTGACATCTTCTGACCCCATGAATGATGCATATTGATGTTGCTTTTCCATTTATGGCAAATGAAAGCGGAATGTGGCTGTGTGTCTGAACGGTATAAGTGCTAGTAGTGATACAGTATAGGAGTTTGAATACTTAGGATCGCGAAGACAGTAGCTTGGTCTTGTCGTCTATCGATGGAGGTTGTCTATGACCACTCTAGAAAAGAAATTCAAGCATTCCCTACTCAATCATCATTCTGCTGCCCTTTCCATCCCAGCCAGGCGCCAGCAATCAATCCCTTAAACAGAACCGCCGTCCACAAAGCCCCCATCAACCCCACCGGACTTCTCGCCCAGAGACCTCCTAGAACCGTCCCAAGTACCAAACAAACAATCGCCCCCGCGCGTCTCCTGTCCTCGACCGCAGAAAGCGACGGAAACTTAGGACTGGAGAACAAGTCACAGTAGACACTGGTCAGCACCACACTGGTCAACCCATTAAACTGCAGGATGCGGCTCGTCACAGCCTGTCCGCTACTCTGAAACGCAACCAGAACCTGCGGCATGAGGGCTGTCCAACTGAGTTCCGAGTGTCTAGACGGAAAGTGCATGGTCACAATCGTCGCTGCAACTGCTATACAGAGCATCTGGACGGCGAACGAAGCACAAAGCACCCAGCGCTGCCGGGACGGAAACCGCCGGTGGAAAGCGGCAAAGCAGAAAGACCCGAAACAGAAACTGAAAATGGAGACGCCGGCTTTGATCCAGCGGGTGGTCTGGTCGACTCCGATCAGACCTAGGCCCAGGTACACGGTGTTGCCAGTTTGCATGCTCACAAAGGAGCCCCAGATAAACACTGCAGAACTATCCAATAGGCCGGTAATGACATAGCAGAACAGAAGCAGGAGATCGCTATAGTGAGGGTTGACTTCCGTGGTGAGATGAGCGGCGATGTGATCGGTACGCGACTTTGTGGATGAAGTGGTGTTGTTCCCAGGCTCCAGTAACCAGTCTGTCTCGTGTGGGATCGACGTATCGCAATGTCTAGCTATCATTTCGAAGTCGTATTCCTGATGAGGTTGGGACGGTCATAGAATGGAATGCCAGTGGACGAATATCGGCACGCTCGACGCGGGTATGACGTCGCGTGTGTTCCATCTTTCGGTGAGATCTTCCGATCAAAATAATCATCGCTAGATCTTGAGTTTATCGGGAACCTAAGATAACTTTATCTCCTGTTAGACTCGATCCAGTAAGATTTTATTCTTCACTGGTTGACCAGACAGCACAAATGGCAATGTGGTTGGTAAGTGCGTTGCTGCGTGAGGCAGAATGTCCGTAAGCAACAGGAGGTCAGGATGGCAACATCTCAGGCAATAGAGATATATATTTCCTACAAGGCTGGCAAAGCATTTGACATGCCTGAGCCACTGGCCTGCGAGTTGATCGGATACTCGTTGAGGGTCGGAATTGATTTCGCGAGTAATCAACGCATCAATGTCCGTATTCTCGTACTTATACGTAATTGGCTTGATATCAAAAGACAATCAAAGCTGTAGCTCCTTCTGTTAAATTGGAGAGCACGGAAATATCAGTCCATAGTAGCTGGTCGTAGTACCAATCCACGGCATCGACCACCTAGCCGACTCTTCCCGGCAAACACATCACAGAACATTGACCCTTTCCAAGAACACAACTTTACTAGCATAATCCGTGTTAAATGAATACTGCAACCCAAGGTTCATCAGCATATCGCCCGAATACGGCCCCTGCTCGTCAACACGGTACCTAGCCCGCGGATCCAGACCCTGCAATCTCACCCTCGGCATTGTATGGTTGACATTCGGGCTAAGCTGGAAGAAGAACAAGACAGCCTGGGCCCCATCTTCCGAGACAAACAGCACAGCAGGCCAATTCGACTCCTCGGGGAGACTAAGCCTCCACATGTCGCCTCTCAGCACGATCGGGTTCACCTTCTCCGCCAACGCAATCAGCCCCGGGACAGCGGCTTTTTCGTCAGGAAGCATCTTCAACGGGTCGAGCTCAAGCCCGAACGACCCGCCCATCATCGCAACGTGCGCGCGGAAGGTAAGCGCGACCGTTCGTCCTGTTTGGTGGTTAGGCACGGTGGAGATATGCGCGCCCATTGCGCTGGCGGGGTAGACCAGCGAGGTCCCCATCTGAATGAAGATCCGCTCCACGGCGTCGGTGTCATCTGATGTCCAGACCTGGGGGAAGTACTGTAGGATTCCGGGGTCGAAGCGTCCGCCACCAGAGGCGCATCCTTCCCAGAGAATATTGGGGAAGCGTGACGTGAGGGTGTCAAAGACGCGGTATATTCCAAGCATGTATGCGTGGGTCGCGGCGGGGGAGGGTGTCTCGTTTATAGCCCGGTTATGGTCCCATTTCACGTAGCTGATGTCGGCGCTGTTGAGGATGTTGGTAATGGCTTCGATGATAAACTGTTGTACTTCGGGTAGAGCGAGGTTCAGCACGAGCTGGTTGCGTTGTTCGGTGCGTGGGTACGAGCCTGCGTGGAGGACCCAGTCGGGGTGCTCGTGGTATAGGCTTGACTCTGGGTTCACCATCTCAGGTTCGACCCAGATGCCGAAGCGGAGATTCTCCGACGAGTTGGCGACCTTCAAAGAGGTGATGTCTTTTACAAAGGGGGCGAGTCCATTAGGAAATCGTGTTGGATTGGGAACCCAGTCGCCCAGGCCGGCTGCGTCTGATGTTCGAGGGTATTTGTCGCCAAACCACCCGTCGTCCATGACGAAGAGCTTTACACCCAAAGCAGCGGATTCCTGTGCCATGCGGTACATGTTCTCCTGGTTTATGTCGAAATACAAACCCTCCCAGCTGTTTAGCAGGACCGGCCGGTTGTCAGTAGCGAACTTGCTCTTCATAAGATGAGTGCGATACAGGCGGTGCAGAGAGCGCGACATGCCTCCTAGGCCTTCCTTTGAGTATACGGATACACACTCGGGAGATGTAAGGGTTTCCCCGGGCGCCAAGGGCCAGGATAGCTGGTTCGGATGAAAACCCATAGACACACGCGTCAATCCCTGCGATCCTTTTTCAACATTGGCAGCAAAGGAGCCAGTGTAGACCAGTGAAAAGCCCCATGCCTCGCCCTGGGATTCGGTAGTAGAGTGATGCGCCAGGGCGACGAAGGGGTTGTGCAAGTGGGATGAGAACCCTGTTGTACTCCCAAAACTGTCGAGCTAGTCAGTACTCTGGTCTTATTGACTTTCGAAGACCTACCCCTGTATGCCATAGTCCACGTGGCGCCTCTGCCGGTGCGCTTCTCTCGCCCAATCTCCCATGAGCGCAATCATATCAAAGTCCTCACATGGTAAATCCAAACTCATACTGGACAGTGCCTCGATCGAGATCGTGCCCTTGCCTTTGTTCGTGATACTCGCACTCCGCACAATGGCGTCGTATTTTGGGAATATGGAGTACATTAGATCGGCTGTCACCTCGCTATACTGGTCATACAAATGCACCACCAGCGTCGTGACATCTTCCTCTGTACCGAACGTCGCCGGCAAGCCAGGCAGCGCAGGCTTGCCCTTCACCACGGTATGAGAATGATACCGAAAAGCCAAAACAGTATGTCCCTGTGACTGGCGGATTCGAACGGCAGGGACTCGAAAGTCTCCCCGTCCTTGGTCAGGGAACTCGCGACGTACGCGGTCAGGCATGCCGGTCCAGCCATTGATTATGGGAGCTGGGTCATCGGGAATAGGTCCACTGATGCTACCGCCGAAGTGATCGGAGCGCAGGTCACCGGTGCTCTCGTCAACGTGGAACCGGTAGGAGACATTGTAGCCGTTAAGAGCGAAGGATTTGCCCTCGACGACAATAGCTGTTACCAACTGGTTAGATATGGAAACTTGCAAATACAAGGGGAGCTTCATCAACATTTCCTTACCATCAGCAGTCGGCGAAGTCTGAGCCATTGTATCCTTCCCAGCAGATCAAGCGAGGAGAAAATAGACTTGCAGTGACGAAAGTGAAGCTGCCTGCGCATGGTGCTCCGACAAGAAGGAATATCCCATCTAATATATCTCACCTGTAGTCAGCCCCGCGGGGCAGCTTCCAGTGAAGCAAATAAGCCAAGCTCTCGATCCAATGACCGCATCTCTTATTGATCTTACAGGTCCAGTTAACAGCCGAAAGTGGACCGGGAATTCCCCCACTGTTGATTTAACCGAAACGGCCACGGCCAATGGCCCGTCAAGGTACAGATTCGCATGCAGTGGGGCATACGGGCACATTGCCTTTGCCTATAGAGAGATGGTATCCACAAGGGGTACTTTCATACACATTGGGTCCGTCTTGCTATAGACGTTGATAGGTTTGGTGTGATTTGGTATTCCATGACTTTTGTCTTGGTAAGTGATGGAAAGGAGGACGACCCGGTGGAGGTGCATAATATAGGGCTAGATTGAATGCATGACACAAAAACCGATCATGTCTGAGAAGCTAGGCAGTATTAACTTATAAAGATTGATGATGTCAGCCTTGTGATGGTGTCATCCAGCTGTTTGGTCACAATCTCAGCCCGCCAACAGAACACTAGATAGTGACTCCCTGCTACCTCTACGATAGATGGGAAGCAGATCAAAGCATGGGATGGGTACTTGGAGTTTCTTCAACTGGTCCACAGAGATCCTAGTTAAGATCTCCTCTGCAATAAAACCAGAAAGCTTGAGTGAACGAGAACCGATGAAATACCGGGCGACCACATCTCAATCAAGCGATCTATTGAAATTGCTTCAGTTCCACCATCACGGACTGCTTCTCGCAAGCCGTAGAATCTGTTCTTGGACTGGATTTCCCACCTAAAGAGGCACAGAGTATAAATCTAATCCCGGCCAAGGGACGGTGCAATGTATGACAGAATATAAGACCTTCCGTTTCAATACCAAGAAACTTAAGGTTGAAATCATTTCACAGGATCGGCTTCGAGTCGTCGAATTGGGTCTGACGCTGCTGCCCGCCGGAGATACTCATCTTCATATTCCAGGATCAGCCGCCTTCGGGAACATCGGCAGAAAAGAGTAAAACATACCAGCAAGATTCCACGTTTTCGTAGCGTACATAAGCACCCGTTGGAAAGGCTCTTCATCGAATTGAAAGGCTTGTCCATACGACCGTTTGAGATATCTGACTGCGAGGGCTGCTTCTCCAGTACACATCACAGCTGGTAGCGGTACGCAGGGTATCTTCTTGGTAGCTTCAAGGGCGTCGAATTTGGAGCAGATATCTCCCACCATCTTAATATATGATGTAATCGCAAGGAATGAGGCATTCAGATCATTGGGGGAGATTGCGCCGCGAGCTGCCCGTAATAGACGGTCTTGATGGAGACTTATTGCAGATCTACTATACGTCAGCGCCAGACAACCTCTGAGTATACGAGACCACGCACGCTAAACAAATGGCGTTTGCACCACACAGAACTGCCCAACTCCCGGGCGTTTGCTCAAATAGGATCTCCATGAATTGCATCAGTGTGCGATCGACAGCTGTAAATCGTTCACAACACCAATCGGCATCATTTAACCGTCTAAGCACCTGGACTTGTCCGAGGATGCGGGATGCCTGAATCTCACGAGCAAAATAACACAAGGGAACCTCAGGCGGCGTGGAGAAAGACGGATGAGAATTGCCTGCTACCGGTGTTTTTCGTTTATAACAAAAAGCGTCGTCTAGCGGGAGTCGAAAATTGGCATTAGGCTCTTCTACTGCGTGGGGCGCCCGAAACTCGGTGGCTACCTGGCAAATGACCCTGTTGCTCTCATTTTAGTGGCCATCATGGAGGAGAAGAATAGGTGTCCTACCGGTCTAATAGATACAGTCCGCACCAGACTCTTCTTCGTTCCTCGGATTCAAGCCAGGCGGAACTTTCCTCCTGTTGGATATGATCAATATTCAAGCGGAGAGTGTATCCCAGCCTGGCGCAATTCCCGACGCTCACAGAGGCCGCCTGGACCCGGGAAGCTCTAAGCTCGTACAATACCAGCAACAAGCCACTCTGCACCATTTCCAATGAAGGTTCCCGTTGAAGCTGTAGAAAGGAGAAGAGATATTTGCCAATCTGGTAGATCCTCGCGCGGTTAGAATCGTTGCTATGTTCATTTGAGCCTGTCACCAGAAACACAGCTAATAGGAGCATTGCAGTCTCCGCGCAAGGCTCCCGATGCAGCTGAGACAGACGTATTCGAAAACCTGGCTCTATGATCACCGAGAACCAGGGATGAATGTTGCAAAAGTATTCCTCGAGCATTCTCTCAAGGGATACACATTGCTCCGTCAGCGTTGCCATGACCAGACCCACAAAGTACCGGTCTATATCTAGGCGTCGGGAACTGATGTTGTCCCAATGGGGCTGTAAGGCCTGAAAGCTGCCAGGCAGCCAAAGCTGATCCTGAGTGACCGGCACATGGAAGAGGACGAAATCGGACACCGACACTCGCGGAAAATCCTCGGTGCGGGTCAAATTCCACGCGTAGTCGCATGGTAGGTTTGATCTTCCCCGGCGTCAGTAACTTAAAGTCAAAGAGAAGATGAGAGAAATCAGACCTGATGCATCGACTGCATGATGGTAGCGTCTTATCGCATCCTCTCTTCTGACTCCGGCAGAGCGCACAGGCATTTGGTGAGAATGGTCCGACGGCGGTCAGCATAGCATCAGCCAGAATTGAAGAAAGTATCCGGACAAGAACTCCGCATGAGAGCAAAAGCTTAGTGTGAGAGCGAAATGTTTAGATACTGCCCAGTGCTCAGACAATCAATTCCTTTGTCATAAAGGGGTCCATGATTACGATTTACAGGCTGACGGTCAGACCCCGCTCGGCTCTTATTTCAGCAGCCGTCTCCGAGGCTTGGCCTTGAAGTTAATAGGTCCAGACCCTATTAGCGTGCAGATTGGCGTGTCAAAGGATCATGACTAATCACATTCACGGGGCTGTTTCAGCTGTGAAACAATGGAGTGCAGCTCAGGCTGGCTTGATGCTAGAAGTATATGGCTGGGTCCTTTTTCGATAATTGTCCTGCCTTGCCCATTTGAACCTCCTCCCCAGAAATCACCACTTCGCCTGGAGACGCCTGAATCTGCTCTGAGAGACCATGTCTCGATGTCTCGCCCCAGGCGCCTCTACCGGAAGTTGAGGGAGAGGTGGCGTGGTATATGCTCATCTGGGGATTGGTTTGCATGCTCCACGCTGTTGTCTGTCGATCCGATTGAGAGCCGTCCGGTGATTCTGTTCCGATCAACATTCCGGACATATTGGAATGCCGAGCATTCCGACGCTGCATTGTGCTGTCCGCGGACTCGATTTCTCCAAGTGGCCTTGTCCGCTGCGCATCGCGAATGTCCTCCATTATCATGAACTGGTGCTTCTTCGCCTCCAACCAGCGCTCCAAATCCGATGGTTCGCGCAAAGGAAATTGCGTCCATTCTTGCATCCGTGCAGCCTTCCGTTTCGGGGATATATCGGCCTTCCATGAAGCTCGAACGAGTGATGAACCGCTAATGGTGCGTAGAGTTGCAAGCGCTTCATATAAAGCGAGTTCCGTGTCTGCAAGTCGTTGCTCTAGTTGATTGATATAGCCTAATGGTAGGCCCCTGCACGAGCCATCAGGCACAGGGTCGTGGGAGAAGATGGCAGATTACCCACCTTTTCCCACTCTCTGGATAATTGCATTTCGACGGTTCCGCTGAACACTGAGAGCAGAATGGACTGACAGCAGTCACTTAGTTTCTGTAGCATTTACTACTGCAGGGATATGAATGGTTATTCATACAGGTTGCGGTCACACTAGGATCGCGTTAGTTCCGCGTCAAGTCCGAGGACAACCACCAGACTCACCTTGCATTTTCTTTGTCTGCATAACTCGCACGAAATAGGACTGGTTGATTTGGCCTCTGTATATGTCTTGCCATTAGCAGGTTTCCTCGATAATCGAGATGGCCGCAGAAGAACCAGAAAGCGGAATAACTCGTCTCCACAACTGACAAGAGAACGCGCAAAATCACAACAATGACTCATACCTGGAGGCATACTGCAACTGAAAAAAGGCAGCTCAATTGCTGCGGTTGACAGATCCAGTTATACAATCATAAAACACACGAGTTTGGAGTTGGCTGGCGGACTTGAAAAACTCCGGTGAACCACGTGATATCCCCCGCAAACATGAAGATTAGTCATCCCACGCTCCACAACCTTGTGGAGCGTCGAGTCTTCACAAATGTTTGGCACGCAATTCCAGGCTGTGATCATGGATCCGGATCAATATGACAACACCGTCTTCATCTGCAACTGGCCTGGCCGAGTGTGACGACGTGCAAAGGCAGCACGATGGCCGGCCAGCCAAAAGGCGCAAAGGGACCTCAATCACAGGCACATCCCGGCCCTCGCCTCGAGAAATTGGGATTATGAGAGAGACAAAACGGGATGATTCCGCAACATTTCTGGGAAGTTCCAGTGGGATTCACTTTATCCGGACCGTTTACAATGCTTTTGCCAGGCGATCAGCGGCCTTACAGCAAGCACGAGACAGGAACCAGAGCTTAGTGCCTGGTGAAGACGATCAGTTGCAAAGAAGTCCCGGAAACTCGCAAGGATTGGATGAACTTTGCTTGAAAGACGAGTTGTCTTTTCGCATCCCTGAGTTTGTGCCGTTTGAGAGCCTCGTGGCTTGGTCGCGAAGCTACTTTGAATATTGGCACCCTATCTTCCCCTTCTTGCATGCACCGACCGTGTTGAAAGCCATGGAAAGGGTCAGCGAGGGAGGAATTGAATCTCTGGACCGCGTGGATCTAGCTATATTACGCTCTATATTCTCTATATCAGTGATTGATAACCGGCAGGTCCAGGACTCTGGTATGGCGGCGCACCCGATTCCTTTTTTCCTGGTGTACCGAACCGTGCAAGAGGCGATGGAAAGCATCCATGCTTTGCTGTTGGAGCCATCGACAGTCCCATTGCTACAGTCAGTATTCAGCGTCCAGTTAGTACTGACGTCTGTGTTGCGTCTCAATACAGCTTCCAGAATCGGTGGATTGATCACTCGAACTGCGTTTCATCTGGGTCTCCATCGGTGTCCCGCACGCTTTACGTGCTTCAGTCCTGAGGATGCAGATATCCGCCGTCGTCTCTTCTGGTCGATTTATTGTCTAGAGAGATACCTGTCCCAGGCTCTCGGCACACCCCCTAGTATACAGGATGACGACATCGATGTCTGCTATCCAGGGAGTGAAAGGCACTTAGAAATAGGGGTTGTATCGCAGGAGACGAGCTCTCACAACCACTTGCGACTGCTTACCCATCTTGCCAAATTTGCACGGCTCAGGGGTCTTATACTGGAGGTTCGCAACAAATCCATACTGCACAGTCATAATAATGCGCTCGAGGCCGCGTACGTCAACGGTGAACTTGCGCAATGGTGGAACGAGGTCTATGACGACGTTTATGCCATGGAAGAGCAGCTAGAATGTCCATCCTCGCAAGAAACATCTTTGCAGCCTTACCACCGCTTACTGCTTGTGGTCCTCAGGCACGAGGCCATCATATCAATGAATCGGCCATTACTCGCCGCTGAACGACTCTCGCCGGAATACAAACAAGCCCTACAGACTTGCATCGAATCCTCACGGTCCCTGATTTCAGCTCTGAGGAAGTACCTAGTTGCTCATCATAGTAGCCAAAATGGCGAAGATGCAGCAGATAGTGGCAAACACCAAGCGCCATTGAGTTGGCCATCGTTTACCTGGGCCACCTGGATGGCCTGTCTCATCTTGATGTACGCAGCATCGGAAGGCGAGTTTCCAAGTATAAGTGCGCTAAAATACGCTAAAGTCGGCATCTTGATATTGGAAAACCTTTCCCTGCGGAAGAGTAGCTGGGCGGAAACATGTGTCGAAGCAATCAAAGGCATTGAGTCGGCCTTACGAATCAATCTAGGTTCCGATTCTGGGCAAAGATCTGCGGTATCCAGGACATTTTCCAGAAGCACACCACGGACAACACGGTCAGCTCCAGGCGAGGCTCACATGGACATAGGGTCGAGTGGTAGAATAGATCCATTCTCAGTGCAGGATGAGGGCATGTCGCGAGCAGATCCCCTGTCTTCGCCCTTGACGTCGAGAATGAGTACTTCAAACATTACCGAGAGAACATCGCTCGGGTTATTCACCCCAGCACATGAGCAACGGCCCATGGCAGACCAGTCGAGTTATAGTGTGCACAATGACCAACCCAGCCTGGGCATAGAGACTGACACTATGAATGACTTGAGCTCAGCTGGCTTGATATTCGGAGAGACGATGAGCTCGCACCTGTCCTATGCGTTCGCTGCCGGTCAGGACCTCAATCCTTTTGCAACTGCTGACCCGTATGCTATAAACAATCTATGGAGTGTTGCGGATGGCCCTTGGATGATTCACGAAAACTTTTCATAATCTGCTATTCGTCAATGATATGAACTCATCGTCAACCGTGGTCTGTATAATAGATCCGGAAATAGTATTCCAAGGTTGAAAAAGTCTCTCCAAATATCAACAGAACGTGAGCGTTTTGACTAAGAATCTTGTGCAATGTCAAGTAGCAATCCATGGACTCTGCGTCGTAATTCAGCAACTCTATATATATCGAGGAGTCCATTTATTTGTCCAGCGTGCTCTGAGAGCCAGGATCAATGAGCGAGTTGCGTTCGAGATGTGGTAGACTTTAGTTGAGCATTTTGGAGGGAAGTATATATATAGAACATTCGGGCCCTGCTCACGACGGTGGAAGGGGTACGGCGAGTGACGAGGTGGTGGTTGAGGAGGGGGATCTTGGGACAATTTCAGCTCGCGAGCGAGCTGATACGGTGACAGAGCTAAGGGTCAACCAAGCTCTTGGTATGCAAGGGTTGTAGAATACTTCTTGACGCAACATGTATGTGACCAAATAGTTCCTAGATGGACCGGATGGCCCAAGGGCCGAACGGAGTATCAAATATTATTATTATATATAGAACGCGGGTCGACATTTACTTCAGGAACAGGCAGGACGATTGCCGTCAGTCGAGTACTCAGTTCTTATACAAAGTTCACGAGTAAAAGTTCAAAACAATATTTCCATCTTCTTCAGTGCAAATTTGGTGACTGATCGGCAACTCCTGGTTCATTCTAGATGTATTTGGATGCTTAAAGGGCAGTGGAATAGCGGACATTTCCTAGTCCTGTATTTGCGGCCGGAGGTGAACAACCCCGGCTCCTTCTCGGTTCTCCGGACTTGATAATGTCCGGCAATCACCACCACCAAAAGTGGGGGAATCTCAAAGTTGGGATCAATGAGAAGTAATATATTCTACGAGAATATAAAAAGAATCGCTCACCCCGCACTCGATAAGCTCACTTGCCCTGTTGAATTATTTGAAGATCTTGTGTAGACACCATCAAAATGTCTCCCTCCGTTCTCCCTAACAAGACTTATAACATCGCCGCTATTCCCGCCGATGGCATCGGTCCCGAGGTAATCGAGGCAGGTATCACGGCTCTCAAGGCCCTCAGTGAAACCCTCAACACCTTCAAGCTCAACTTTACCATCTACGACTGGAGCTCGGACACCTACAAGAAGACCGGCAAATACATCCCCGACGGCGGTCTGGAAGAGCTGAAGAAACACGACGCAATCCTATTTGGTGCAGTCGGCGCGCCTGGTAAGATCATCATTAGTGCATTGCAGTTACCTACTGATGATGTACAGATGTTCCCGATCACATTTCCCTCTGGGGTCTCCGCCTCGCCATCTGCCAGCCCCTGCAGCAATACGCCAATGTGCGACCAACCAAGATCTTCCGCGGCACCGAGTCGCCTCTCCGCAAGTGCCAGACCGGCGACCTGGACTGGGTGATTATCCGCGAGAACAGCGAGGGCGAGTATGCGGGTCAGGGCGGACGTTCGCACCGAGGCAAGGCGTGGGAAGTAGCCACCGAGACGGCCATCTTCAGCCGGCACGGGGTGGAGAGAATCATGCGCTTTGCGTTTGAGACCGCGCAGAAGCGACCCCGGAAGCTGCTGACGGTTGTGACGAAGAGTAACGCCCAGCGCAACGGCATGGTCCTCTGGGACGAGGTGGCTGCGGATGTCGCCAAGGACTTTCCCGATGTTACTGTGGACAAGATGCTGGTGGACGCGATGACCACGCGAATGGTTCTTAAGCCCGAGACGATCGACACCATTGTGGCGACAAATCTTGTAAGTGGCCAGTGGTCCGGCCAGAGTCGGCTATTTTGCCTGATTACTGATTACTGAGTGGGAATACAGCATGCGGACATCCTCTCCGACCTCGCTGCAGCGCTGGCCGGGTCCATCGGGATTGCCCCCACCTCGAACCTGGATCCCACACGGGAGAATCCCAGCATGTTCGAGCCTATCCACGGGTCTGCATTCGATATTACGGGTATGGGAATCTCCAACCCCGTTGCGACGTTTTGGACTGCCGCAGAAATGCTGGCCTGGCTGGGCGAGGAAGATGCGGCCAAGAAGCTTCTGGACTGCGTTGAAGATGTCTGTGAGATGGGGGTACTGACACGGGATCTGGGAGGGAATGCTACCACAAAGGAGGTCACCGAGGCCGTGGTGGGGCAGATTCGGAAGTTGGCCGGTGGAAAGTAAGCATATCGGCAGTAGCAGCCCGTGTTGAGAGTTAAGACTCCGGTCCGATATTATTTAGCCGTAGTCCCTTGACCCCTTCTACAAGTGGCCTGGTAAGAGCGTCTTAACTGCCTGTTTGCAAATTGAAGCATCATACTTTCTCATGTTGTTAGTTGATTCTTTCAACTTGGAAGCCTTATAGCCATCTGTCAGTTGTAACATGTTAATATCTACGGAGTACTGTATCCCGAATATGCCGGCCCGCAAATCAAGATCATCCAAGAATCGGAGAAAGACGCAAAGCAAAGCTTGGTTAATGGCGTTCTTGGCCCGGATCAACCACACACAATCCATCCGCAATTCCGCAATGCGTCTCGGCATCCCTGATAATGAATGATTCGGCAAGTTTCCGGGGGTTGAATGGCCGGCCGGTGGGAATACAGTGGAGAACGATAATGTCCGGCCTATGATGAGCGCTTCAAAGCCTTCAAGGGTCTCTTCCAAGTTCCACCTCAACGACCCCTGCTGTTACAAATCACAATTCACGCTGGAGTAATCCCCCAAGGGATACAGGGCCAGGCCTGGAGTCCCCGCGAACGGGGAAAGTCGGGGGATCAGAATTTGCTGCTGAAAGAGACTCGTCTTATCTCATCTGTCTCCACAGAGGTCGATATAAAGGCCAGCCAATTCTCCCAGTAGGCTGAGACACTTGTGCTTCATCAATCTCACCATGGCGTCCGAATCCCCCAAATTTCTCGGGCTCTCCGGAAAAGCCCTGCACTGGGCCCAGGTGGCCCTGATAGGTGCCCCTGCCTTCATAGTCTTTGGATACAACCAAGCCGGTGTTGGGCCCCTGGCGACTCTCCAGAGTTGGGTTAAGACCTTTCCCCAGATCGACACGATTAACACGACCGGATCGCTCGAAGCACACAATTCCACCAGCAAGGGTGCTGTCATTGCCTCCTTCCAGATCGGAGCCCTCATCGGAGCCCTCTCTTGCACACTGATGTCGGACAGGCTGGGTCGCCGGAAGACCATATTCCTCGGTTCTATCCTCGCCATCATTGGCGAGGTCCTGCAAGTGTCATCCTACGGATTGGTGCAGTTCGTTATCGGCCGTATTATACTGGGCTTGGGCGTCGGTCAGTACAGCGTGGCTGTAC
The DNA here is from genome assembly GCA_014281905.1 of Aspergillus hiratsukae. Classification (NCBI taxonomy): domain Eukaryota; kingdom Fungi; phylum Ascomycota; class Eurotiomycetes; order Eurotiales; family Aspergillaceae; genus Aspergillus; species Aspergillus hiratsukae. The sequence goes on along the minus strand of JACBAD010002106.1, from coordinate 117,459 downwards.
CGGTATGGCAATCGGAATGTTCTTCGGCAAAGAACAGAGGACAACATGTCATCATCGATGGTATCTTCATGTGTCTTGGATACTCGCTGTGTAACTGGATCGATTTCGGCCTGAGTCGTATCCCCGAGAGCACGACGCAATGGCGGGTCCCGCTTGCGCTGTCGCTGCTTCCTGCCCTTGTCATCCTAGTTTCCGTCTTTTTCCTACCGGAATCACCGCGATGGCTGGTCCAGGTCAACCGCGTCGAGGAAGCAAGCCACTCGCTCGCATCGCTAAAGGGGTTGTCTGTCACGGATGAGTCAATCCGGGCCGAGATTGCTGGTATTGAATCGTCTCTCGAACTGACAGCCCAATCCAAAGGCTCTCTAATGGAGATGTTCGACCCCAATGATCAGGAGCGGCTATTCTACAGATTCTGTCTCTGTATCGTCCTGCAATTCTTCCAGCAGATGTGCGGTGGTAATTTGATTTCTGTATACGCCTCGACAATCTTCGAGCAGAACCTCGGACTCAGCGCCAGTCTCTCCAAGATTCTTGCTGCCTGTGCACTGACCTGGAAATTTCTTTGCTGCTTCATCGCCTTCTTCACCATCGACCGGCTTGGCCGTCGAGTCGTCTTCATGGTCAGTGGCACAGGTATGGCGATTTGCATGGTCGCTATGGCCATCACCAACAGTTTCAGCATAGATAACAAGGGAGCATCAATCGGCTCCGTCATCTTCATCTTCCTCTTCAACCTCTTCTACCCAATTGGCTTCCTGGGTGGTAACTTCCTCTACTGTACCGAGGTGGCTCCCGTCCGACTGCGAGTTGCCATGTCATCCATCTCGACTGCGAACCACTGGCTGTGGAACTTTGTCGTCGTGATGGTCACTCCCATCGCACTGGATACCATCGGCTACCAGTACTATGTCATGTATGCCGTGCTCTCAGCGTGCATCCCCTTGCTGGTATATTTCTTCTACCCCGAGACCATGAACCGCAACCTGGAGTTGCTGAACCATGTTTTCCGGGATGCTAATTCCCCCTGGGAGATTGTCTCTATGGCACGACATCTGCCTCAGGGAGAGGTGACCGAGGTGGACCTGATGGAGATGAACAAGAAGGGTGACGGTTGCTCTGTAGAGATGGCAGAGAAGGTCTAGTGGGGTCTATCCACGATATCCAATGTACATAGAATAATCACGCGCTGCATGACGGTCGACGCTCATCTGCATTTCTTGGTACGACGCCGATTCGAGCGGAAAAATTCGTTTCTGGGCCTCTAGATGTCGGTAGATCCGATATCGACCGCTCAGGGAGGAAATTGTCATATAGAGTCCATAGAATGTTGCTTAACGTTTCCTTTTAGAGTTGCATTGGTTAAAACATTCGAGCCAGCAATGCCTAGAGTTGTTCTACGTTACGGCTGTCCTGCCGTTTCAAAAAAAAGTATGGATATGGCTAGCCACCTTGGTCAATTGAGGTTCCTTTGCTTCACTAATGGTCGTAGCAATCTTCACATAATGTACATGGTACTCGTCAGTAGTATCTCGCGCAGGGGACTGGACAGGACGACAGATTAGCAAACCACCAACCCACCTGGGTTCGTGGTATTCCCAGTAAGTCTCCACTAATCCACTTTATTTCTCTGCTAACCATCCGCCCCAGCCTGCGGCGTAATGCGCAGCGCGACCCTGTTCAACCGAGTCGTTTTAGTAGGCACCGGCTCAGGCATCGGCCCCCTCCTTGGGCATATCCAAGTCCCAACATGTCCGTTCCGGCTAGTCTGGTCGACGCCGAATCCCGTCAATACATCCGGGAAGGACGTCGTGGACGCAGTCTACACCGCGGCTCCGGGAGCTATCGTGCACGACACGAAGGAGCAGGGAAGGCCGGATTTGGTCCGGCAGACGTGGGATGCAGTGCAGGCGTTCCAGGCTGAGGCTGTGATTGTGATTTCGAATGAGAAGTCGACTAAGAAGGTGGTTTATGGGATGGAGACGAGGGGGGTTCCTCCTTATGGGGCTATTTGGGATAGTTAGTGTCGTGTTTGGTGTTGATTGGAGTTGATGTATGTATGGCATAATTGTAATGGATTGGCTGCTTGACGTGGTATTCGTTACTGCGACTTCCTAAGGCTGTTGGGATGACAGAAGTTGAACCTGTACTGGTTGACAGTCTGCGAGTCCATCCCGATGCCAAACAATATATCATGACGGTTGCAACCACCCCCATGGAAAGCAAGACCGTCCACATCAACACAACCTCACAGAGCATCCAGCTTCGAGCATTTGCTGCCCTTGATTGGTACAATCTCCGGATCAGTGCATGCCTTATCCAGAGTCTGTTGTAAGGGAACACATGCAGCGAGACCAGCTCGAACTTCTTTCGGGACTACTTGAGAATCCAAGAATTCTAGCCGTCCATTCCCAGGGCATTCCAAGGATTATCCGCGATAAAGAACTGTGCAAAATCAAAATTCTCCGAAGTGGACAAATCCGACACCAACTCTCTGAAAGACCCGGACTCCTGCATACTCTGACGCCGCTCGGACATGGGTTCATGGTGATGGTCAGACCCAAGAGGATGGCCGAAGAGAACACCCAAAATACTGTTCAGACGCGCCGCATCGTGGTCCTTTCGTCTCTGCTGCAATAGAATCAAGGAGCCCGCAGTCCGGTATGCCTCCCTCAGTACCTCAGTGTCATAGACATCCGTTACATATTTCAAAGTCTGCACCGCGTCGTCTAACAGAGACAACGACTCTGGACTATCCACTGCTAAGAGCGTGCAGATAATCTGGAAAGGGACATTAGCCACATGGCTCCAGGGACAGTTCGCATCGACTAATTCGCGGGCGCAAGCGAGAGCTTTCATGCTTAATGCCAGCATTTGGCCCATAAGGGTGGCGGATAGGGTTGCGTGAACTGCACGGAGACGGCGGAAGATGCATAAGACGAGGTTGCATTGAGAGAGAACGGACGGGGGTTGCGCGCGGCTGCTTTGCATGATATTGGCGAGCATGGCGGTAAGCTGGACGGCGTCGACCGGGGTGTAGGGGTCGAGACTTTCGGAAAGGGGCAGTAGATCCAACAACTCGGCCGTGAATCTCCCTCTCGACTGGACGGTGCTCTGTATGATGCGCCATGTAAGATAATCCGTGATCTTGCCAGGTCAAAAGATACCCATGTGTTGATGTATTGGGCAAACGAGACTAGCCTACGTCTGATATCATCGTCGATATTCTGCGTCGGGCGTAAGAGCGCGTGCCGGGATGACGGGTCCAGGTGTAGACCGGATGCGTCAATCAGGTGCAATAATGAGCAGCTCGCCAGCCAGGCCGTGTGAGGCGACGCCGTTAACCGCAGATACGCAACTCGGAGAGCCCACCCCGTGATCATCATCAGCGGTGGTATCTCGCCTCCAGGACGCTGTTCGAGAGCGGATTTGGCCGACTCGACCAGATGTAGCTCTGCAGCCACTGCCTTCCTTCGAGAAAACAAATAGCCCATCGCGGCCACTCCGCAAAGAACGACGTCGTACGGTTCAAACGCGGACGGTCGATGCCATCTCGACCGGATATATTCGAAGCAGATATCCCGGTCAACGAAACCGTAGAAAGGAGCAACCTTGGCAAAATAAGTGTGCGCTAACGCGCTCATTTCCTCAGCGGAGATGGTATTTACTACCGGCAACGCCATGAAGCTGCCTGGCAATTGGCGCAGTCCGATATTCCACGCGAAGACTAGCGGATCGAGTGCATTGACAGGGTCAATTTTGAGTCCCAGGTTCTGCACAAAGACTGCACCGGAATTGGGTCCGATCGATTGCTGTACAGTATTGGTAAATCGCTCGCCTGGTTGTGATGGATCTTGCGCCGTCGGGGGCGTTGTGGACTCCGAATGCGACTCCGCCTGCAGCGTCTGCGCCGGTCGGGCTGCTGTTAGACTTTCCAGTGAGACATCCTTGTTTCTTTTCTTGCGCGATCCCAAATCATAGCGGCATGTGTACTCAGATTCCGTGCACGTCTCACAGGGCTGCTGGCCGTCGCACTTCCTCTTCCTAGTCCGGCATGGTTCACAGGCAACCTTGGACCGACGTTGCCGTTTCACCTGGCCTGACATTTCTGGCTGGCTTCACACGTGGCTCGGTGCATTCGCAACTCCATCTCTATGGATTACTAGATACAGCCGACACTAGAAATCCCCATCGCATCCGAATGCCATCGAGGAAAAGCCGGCGATACCCGCAGATTACTAATATCGTTGTTTTCAAGTGGGACCATTCCATTTTCGGAAGTAGGGCTAAATGTCAGGGCTTATATCTAGATGTCGACCTTACCGGGTAGTACAACAGCAGAATGCACTATTTCTCATAGGCATTTGGTCGCTGAATCAGTAGCGGGGCGTTTTTCTCGGCTGTAGAGGACGTGTACTCCGTCCGTTCTGTCAATCATACCGCTCGGCCCGATTCGTGGCACGTCAACTTCAGTGACTCGGAATCGAATGGAATATATGATTGACGGTGTATCTGGCTCCCAAGTAAACTGAAAGATGCTGCCTTTGTCCGGTTTCTTTTATGCTCAGACTGGTGGTGGCCGCTGACAGAAATCGACATCGGAATACTCTTGCGGATGCCGGCAGTCTTGTGGCAGAAATTGCTGTCGTGCCTGGCTTGTCTTTTGCCAGTCACAGACGGGCAACGGGCCAGGAACCGGGCGATATAGATAATATGGAGCGTCAGAAGCCCGGTCAACATTCGTAACTCACCGGACCAGGTGCTGAGCCAAACCGACTGGTAAATTGGCGTCAAGATAGGGCTGCGGATGTGGCGGATTTAGCGGATATATTTCGTTATTGCTACTCCACCGAGAACCATAAGTAAAGTGACGCACCTCGCAAATTGATTCTCTCGCAATCTCTCCCTTTGGCTGAAATTCACACACGACATGGCATCGGATTACCACTATACCTACTTCCGAGTCCCTAGGACGGAAGATCTCTCGCTCTCAGCCCAGCGATACAGAGACCTTCGTCTCCAGGCTCTGAAACTCTCACCATCATCATTCGCCGCAACCTACGAATCCGAAGCCCTCTTGACAGACGAATACTGGAAATCACGTCTGTCACAACCAGGCAGGGAAACATTCGTTTGCGCTGCACGCCCAGTTTCAAAATCTCCCCCATCAAATGGAGACGACCTCGAATGGGTAGCTCAGCTCACGCTCCTCGGCCCCCGAACCAAGGAAGAGTTCACGCTGCTGCCAACATCCGGACAGCCAGAACCCGGCCCAGATGACGAGGAAGAACGGTGGCAGCTTCTCGGTCTTTACACGCTCTCCTCACATCGTGGGAAGGGGATCGCGAAACGACTGTGTGCGGAGGCCATCAAGTATCTTGTGGACTATCGGCCGGAGCCAAAGCATGTCAATGTTCGGTTGATGGTTAAGTGGGGGATGAGCGCGGCTGTGCAGCTGTATGAGCAACTGGGTTTTGAAGAGGTGGGAAGTTGTACGCTTGCCGAAGCGCTGATTGCGAACGGTGAAGGGGATCTTTTGCCGGAGGGGTACGAGGCGGAGGAGAAGTTTTGTGCAAGGAGTGGTCATGTTATGCTGCAGCGTTTTACCAGAGATAATATATAGAGAACGGCTGAGGCATACGGAAGATGCATAGACCTGCTAGCCAGCATGGATGCTTCCACAGCTACACCTGGATTTCGAGACGGGAGTATATAAAGGTGAAGGCTATCGCATAGGAAAGGCTACGGCCTTGATGCAGCCGTACATCAAGAGCTAGATAGGCTAATGTCCTTTCTAAACGCCTGTGGGAGGGTAAAGAAATCTAGAATTTTACCCCCTGTCGGGAACATCAAATGGAATATGTACAGACATATGAACTCGCCGAAGAGAAGGAGAATATATGGAAGAATAGAAGAGACCAGGCAAACGCAGCCTAAACAGCCGCTGGAAGCGAACAGGATAAAAGATTGTATACCCAGATCAAGAAAAGGAGTCAAGGAGAGTAAGTGCCTAGAAATTCCGACATGGCTGGGGATGCTTGGAACGCGGCTTTGGAAGCGTCGTGACAGATCATTGCGGGACGGAGGGCTTGGGAGGGTGATCGAACAGGAGCTTCCGGATACTGATGTTAGCAACATGAGCCATAGCGATAACCGATCGTGGCTCTGGAATCTTCGACGGAAAAACAAGATATAGAGGCGAATCCTGCTCCTCATCCGGCTTAAACTTGTCAAAATAAGTCTTCTTTCCGCCGATTGGGAGTCGTTGGAATGTATATCGGTATATCTGCCGGGTTAAATGCGCAAGGGGACTTGGCATTCCCGATACCTCTGCCAACGAGTCGGAAGGCTCATAACCAAAACTAAGGTATGAGACCCCAATCTGCCTCAGCCAAGCCATCGAGGCGAATATTAACAAATCACTGATCCCCTTTGGCGCCCCGGGGGCAGCTATACATGGATCGACGTGATATCCATTCTTGCCACCGATCCATCGTAAGGCTGCGAAACCGTTGACCTTGCCGTCTTGCCCTCGAGAATAGATATATGTCATGAGGCTCGGCATTAAGAAGGGGTCATATTCTGTAATGAAGGCTTGGAGTTTCCCCGACTTGTTGCGGGCCATGCGCCACTCGTCGTAGATTGCACACAACTCGATCTCCAACTCGTAATCCGCCTCCAGGGACGGAGTATAGATGTGCAAGGTAATGCCGCCTTTGCTGGGATTTAGGAGCTGTCGATTCTGAGTGAGGATGCGTTTTCCGCTGGTCTCGTGTATAACCTCGTTTGTCAGGGGATTCAAGACCCGCTCTTTACCAAACTGCAAGACCGTCCATTTCTTCTTACGTGCTTTGACATGGCTCAAAAGCATCTCTCCGGCTCCCAGAAACGAAACAGCCCAGCGGTTCTGTCGTCGATAACGGTCGAACTCATCAAGAACGCTGGATACCTGACTTGCTTCGCACATAGGATCGCCCATGACTATCGCGACCTTGTTCAGGACCTTGAAGCATAAACCTCCGGCTCGATCTCCTTTTACAAAGACGTTGTAGCTGGGGTCGAGGAGTCCCATATGCGAAGCTTGACCATGTTGAGTCGCCAGTCGTTCCACGTCTTCGACGGAGACCAGTCCGTCCAAGCTGATGATGCGTTTATATGGGAGGTGCTTTCGGCTGACGTTGATGGAGCTGCCGCGATGACTATGTGCATCCTCTTCGCTGATGCAGCTAGAGCCGCTGGGCCAGGTGTCAGAGGATGTCGCTGCAAGGGTATCGTCCGATGTGCTCGTACTACTGCGCGTGCTCCCACTGGAACGACCGGTGTGACTGGGAACTGATAGCCATCCTGATGAAGCAGCTTTAACAGAGGGCTCATGATGTTCGAAGAGATTGTGAGAAATATCGTTGACGTCCCACTTCGTGAGGCGAGCATGGCCGTCATGCAATGACAGACCTATCGTTTCCGCCAGCAGGACCCTTCTGCATCCTTCTGTCTTGCTATTCTCGGCCCGGCAGTGTTTACTTCGTTCTTTGTTTGCGTTCGTGCTCTTCTTGGGGTTCGTGGGTCTTCCACCAGGGATTGACGGGGTATTATCTGGCATCAGACCGACAGATAATTGGTTTCGAGGCTTCTGGTACAATGGCAATGCGGAGGACAGAAACCTTGCGTAGGCTCAGTGGATTCAATTTCGAAATATAGACCAGAACTTCAGGAAAGGGAGTAGAGCATCCATTTTAATGACCGCACGTCTCAGCCCATCCAGGGCTATATTCCCTGAGACCCTCGTACTAAACACATTCAGGAAATGCACAGGGCTGCCCGTCGGATGGGCCGACAGGAACAACCCAAGCCACTCCAGATTAGGTAAAAAGTGGTCATCTTCCAGGACACGATGGCCAACGGTTACGAGGAAAAGCTTCAACCTAATAGCCACCATTTCTTGTTTCAGATTCTTGTTCTCTTTTTCTTGGGTCGCTCCTGTGACTTGCCCCTGCTAGCCGTTTGAAGAAGTTCATCCTTCTTGTCAATGCCCGGCAGTCAAGGGAGCCAGAGGGTCGCACAAAAATGTTGCAGCCTTACGGCTGGGCAAGCAATGACTGCACTAGCCCATACTCCGCAATCTACTAAATTTAGTCAATGTGGTTGAAACCCTACATGTGATATCTGCTTTCTGTCTTTGACCGGACAGAAAAGGTTACTATTAGATATTGAACCTAGCGATCCAATTGCCTACACTTCTCTTATAGGCAATATCTATACCCCAACACATACAACGATAACCACAGTTCAGGCTGGCCCAGCTCATAAGCCGAGTCACGGCAGGAGAAATGTAGAAAAACCGAGTAACCGAACATCAGGCAGCAATCATACGTTGATGACCTGGGACGCCCAAAATAGGGGCCAAGCTGGAGTAGGAAATAAGCTTCGGAAAGGCGTACTAGTTTACTCAAGGGGAATAGTTTCGAGGATCAGGAGAATTCAAACTAGCAGCACGATTCATGATTTGATAGATCCACGCCCTATTTCTGTATCTACGGGTTTGCCCGCTGGTTCACTTTGGATGCTGGGCCCCTCGGAACCCGGACTCCAGGCAACCATAAATGTTCAGCCCTCCTATCAAGGACTGCATATCGAGAAAAAGATGTACAGTAGTGCGCCAATGGTACAGCTGCTTCTGTCATTCAATGCCTGCTATCTTCTCAAACAAAATTGTGATAGGGACAGCCAGAAGAAGGGTTTTATAGCTTCTGTGATGCGTTATCATTAAGACTGAAGATTCTCTGATTGCATGTCTCCTTCCAAACTGACGCTTCTTTCTATTGAATTAAACCTGAATGAAACGATTCCCAAGGTCTAAGTGAACGCCTTGATGAAACCAGCATCCTTTGTCCGGCATGATCCCGGATATAGCCCAGTTACTCGATATTGACCAATACATCTTCGTACAAATTGACGGCGAGCCGTGAACCCATTTGCAGCTCGATTTTATGAAAGGACTGGACATCTCACGCCGCGCGCCTGCAGACAGTCAGCTATCTCTCCACGCAATCCGTCAGTTACCAAGCTCACTGAATTGACGCAAAGAATGGTTCATCGCTCCAAGAAAAAGCGTGAGGAACTCCTTCCTACCATCACGTTCAACGATGTCGTATTCTGCAGACCGATAAACCTGTAAATGCTCAGAGACCTCTCGGCCCTCGCACAGCGCCCGGAGATATGACCTGGTGGCGACTACCTTTGTGAGTTGCACGGACGTTCGCCGAAGATTGAAAACAAAGGATGTGTATTCATCGAGAGTTGGGTTCCGGTCGAATGCCGCAAAGGCCAGAAAGAGCCCAAATGGGATCTCACGCTTCATCCTATTTTCGGCATCTGGCTTCTTGCAGTCTGGAAAGTGGTCAGCGGGTTGAAGCAATCATCATACATACAGCACTTACATTGTAAATTATCAACGGATGGAATGAACCGGTTGGTAGTGTACTGCCCGTACTTCCCCGGTGAAAAATCCCCCAACCAAGGACTCCGTCGCACTTAAAGCAACCCCGGACTCGACATGTCTGCAAGTGGAAAGAGAGTCCATGTGCTAGTATCCAGCTGAGATATGTTAGCAGAGAATATTTATAAGGGAAGGGAACACTCACACATTCTTGGCTTCCGCATAATGGTAACGATACCAGAATGCCATATTATTCAAAATCCCACCAAAAAGATCTTCTGGTGGCGTCTTGCCTTCGGGGGTTTTGGCCAGTCTGTGGATTGCATCGAAGACCCATGTTAGCCCATTTGCCTGCAGCCAGCTCTCACTCTTGGCTATATTCAGGATATCCTCCCTCGAAGGGAGTGTAATCTGTAGGGTCAGAAGACGGTATGCTATTGCAACGTTAATTCTGTCCATTGAGAGGGTCATGGTTAGGACTTACCGGGGTCGTCATTTGCAGGGAGGTTTGTCTCCCGAACCATCTCCGTCACCGAAATATTCTCGTGCTCTTGAATACTGAGAGTGTCGAGATGTCTTTGCGTCCACTTCTTTGGGTGCTTGAAGAGAAATCTAAGGGCGGAATGGGAGACGTTGAGGTCTGTAGACACTGAGTTGGCCATTTTGCCGAGTTGGGAATGGACAGTTACAGACGAGAGTAAGGATTGGTCACCTCCTGAGCTGCCCTTGACAACTTTTATATGGTCATAGTCATATACGCCGTAGAGAGTACTCGGATATTGCCGTAAGGTGTCTTGAATACATTGTCACTGATGAGAAACTCGGCAAGACAAGTTGACAGGTTGCCAGATCGCCCGAGTTCTACTGCCTCCGTACTTTCGTCCTTTGTTGTTCATCTGTGACGGCAAGTTCCATTGTTCGATATGTGCGACCTCTCGAAGGTGAATGGGCGTCCAATCTCGGAAGAGCATGAGTTGACTGACATGTGATTTTTCCTTGTATGCCTGGTCCAATTCTCTGCAGACGGAAATTCAGCCAATAATTTGATAGTATAGAGGAGATGACTACGGCCAGATAGAAACAGCGGAATACCAACATTAATACGGCAGACCGTCCTCCAAGCCCCTAGGGGAACGACGCATCAAAGACAACAGCGATCTTTTTGTGAGACCGGTTGACAAAGAAGCTGAATGGGAACGACTGATTTGAAACATTTCATCAATGAGTGTCCCTCTGATGAAAAGCCGAATCAGCGCACGATGATTCTGTGACGAGTCTGCAACGAGTTGAATTAAAGAATTGCGGCTATGCAAAAACAAATGGAAGCATTGTGGCCTGCTCTTTGTTGGCTTTGGGGAGCAGTACGGCTGAGAATAAGCCTTTTCAAGTGAAGCAACAGCATACATTGATGAAGTTATGGGTAGCATGTCAAGACCCGAGACGAGTAAATCTATATTTTGCCAGTATGTATTTGATAACTCGAGGCAGGAATAGCAGCCTCGCGGCTTGACTCGTGGAGCGCAAGGGGTTTTATGTAGATCATGCCACTACCTCTGAAATAATGGTATTCAAATTATGGTCATTATCTTATGGAGCTGTAAAGTGGCGGCAGCCTGAGGCTTAACTGAAATGGAGTTGACAGCGTGAACCAGATTCTTGAGGTATGCTGATCATGACCTAGTTATGACAACGATATCATGCCTGCGATACCAGAACTACTACCACGACGCTGAGGGCTTCAGCTGCAGTCCGGCAACAATGGATACCTCAAAGATATCTCGACAGATTGTCGGATTCCTACTCCAGAAACCAAAGAATTGGACCTCAGAATACATCCGCACTCTCAATGCGGAAGAAAAAGGCACGATACCTGCAGCCGAGATGGTTGGCCAGAAAAACCTCCCAGACGAAGGTGACCGGGGTATGTTTTCAGACCTCGAATATCATGTCTCAGCCTAACTCAAGTCCTAGTTTTCCAAGGCTTAATTCGCCAGTTCATGGAACCAACAAGAGAGGATATCCTCAGACGCCGATATCATCAATTCAGCCACCCGAAAACGCATTTTCCGATGTTTTCTCCCACACATACTGTCTCACATGGGAAGTCCCTGAGAATCAGGAACCTAATTCGATACTATTGTCAGATATCATACACGGGATGATCATAGCGTGCTATGGTCTTGGAGAGATGTTCATACCTTGCTCTCAACGTTACTAGTCGCGGCTAATACTCGCGCAGTTGGAATGAATTCGGACCGTTTCTATTCCACTTGCCATTATTCCAGGCCAAGGGGACTCTCAATTGTCCTGGGGCCTTTGGCAGACGTCCCAAGGGAGGAAACTGTCCGTTTTCTCCTCTGGTCATTTACCTTGTGTGTACTTTAGCCGCTATGTGGTCTCTCCCGAACTACTGACTGCTATCCAGTTTATGAAAGGATCAACGGAAGAGAATAAAACGAAATATGAGATACCATATGGTTTATTCCTCATTTTTGTCGCTTTCAACAAAGATCCCCATCGACGTGAGTATGCGTCCTTCACCATCAATATGCGTCGTACGCCTCGTACCTTCATACGAATTACAAAACTGGTGGCTTCGGGATCTTATTTGCAGGCGCTGTGCCAAGGCAAGACTTTGAAGGAGCATTTGAAGATTTATTGATTTAACAGAGCCTGAAGGGCGAAATGCATTCTTGGTGATGTTTATGGGTGTAGTCAACTATGTGCTGACCGAATACCCACTGGAAGACAATCCCGCCTGATCAATATGGTCACGGTTCCAGTTCTTTCGAATAATACCCAAATTATATTTACAAGTCTAACTAGCTTGATCTGACGGGATGAAGTGTGTCTGTCTCCCCTTGAAGCATCATAGAGGATGTCTACATTGAGCAGTGGAGTAAGAAGGCAATGTCACAGCTTGGAACTTACACAGTCATGAAATTTCGAAAGCAAAAGGTTAGTGAAGGACTGTGTGAACATGAAAGTATAGCTAGTTAGAGAGCTTCACTGAAATAATCTACGGTTACAGCTTAATCATAGGGATATCCCCTGTATCAGTAGGTATTGAAGTGACGCAATGCTCACTGTCACTGAGATAATAGTCCCGGCCAAGATTGCATTCATCAAAAGAGATCCCAAATTTTCACCGCTGGCTTAAAGTTCCTGCTTGACCAGCTTTCCTTCGTCTATCCCTCCCTCCTCCTCCTGGTCCGCACGAGTCAAATTGATTCTGAAGGACGTCAATTCCACCTTTCCAAACATGCCGGTCTTCTCGTTCTTATCCCAAAAGACAACCTCACTCAATGGCGTTTCCGCATACATTATATTATCCACATCAGTGATACAGAATTCATCCCAAACGGGTGTGAAACCCGACCATAAGCTAGCGTTGATCTCGTGTTCCGTCCATTGCCCTAGCACTGTTTCTGTGGGCGCCCCCGGATCCATCACAATCGCAACCCTCCACACTTCTCCTGTTTGCTTCTCCGCGTCTCTGTAGAGACCGGAGGGAATTAACTGTGCGTGGAATTTTGTATCCTTCGAGGATGGGAAGTGCTTAGATATGATGCTCAGCACATCCGTGGAATTTAAAATCCACTCGCTGATCTCGAGGCCATGGGTTGATGTGTAGGTTAGTGTCAATGTAGAGTCGACCATTTTCTCCTTGTTAGAAGGAGAAGCATATCTCCCTACATATGTCTCCTTCACCTGCCGTGCAGCAAGCTCATCAGCCGCACGAATCAGGGGAACGGTGACCATTTCCAGTAATACTTCCAGGAATGTCTCATCTCCGGCGGTGAGAATCGTGATACCCAAATCGTATTCTGGCACGAGGAGGATGAGAGTTATGTATCCGGGATGGCCGCCGCCTTTGGTGAAGAAGGTCACTGTCCTGCCCCTCCGCTTGTCATCTGGGAGGAGGATTTTGTCGGTGCGATAAATCTCCCACGGCATGCCGTAGAAACTTCCCATGCCAGCTGTAAAGGATACAGGTAGGAGCCAATTCAGCTTTGCATCTGCGATATCCTTGTAGTTGGCGAGGATATAGCGGAGAATAGTTGACATGTCGTGCGAAGAAGAGTATAATCCGCCAGTAGGATTCTCGACACCCTTATCGACATCAAAGTACCATGCATTGCCCTTGGGAAGGACGGACACTCTGTCCGGTGGTTTGGAGAAGGATGTCTGAGACATTCCCAAGGGATTGAGGATGGAGGTTGTTATGTACTCCTCGTATGTGGTGCCCGTGACATTGGCTAACACGAGCCCGAGGAGTTCGAATGCAAGGTTGGAATACGTCGATTTCGTGTTCGGCGCAAACAAGGCCGACCTCCTTGTTAGATTGTCGAGCAATTCCTGTGCGGTACAGGGAATATGGTGGTTGTGAGAATCGCACTTTGTAGTCGTCTTGACGACGCTGGGGTCTGTGAGTTGATCGCCCTGGACCCAGTTGCGAGGGATGCCAGAAAGTTGGCTTGCCAGGGATCGGAGTGAGATTTTGTCCCACTGGATACTACTAGTACTTTCAATTCTGCGGTGATGTGAGCTGCGAAGTTGAGGGACGTATTTGTCCACCGTGTCCTCGAGGGAGAGGTTCCCTGCGGCATGCTGTTCGAGTAACCCCAGCACGGTGAAGACCTTCGTGATACTGGCAATACGATAACGGCTTGTCTCATCGACTCTTTCAGCTCCGGGTCGTGTGAGATTTTTATCCTTTGCGGTATGGAACGTTGACCATAAGGTGGACTGTGATGAAGTGATTTCAATTGAATAGGACGATGTATTGAGGTTGTTGGAGTTGCGGAGAAAAGTTGAGAGCGAGGCTTCTATTATGCCAAGGGCTTCCCATACCTCGAAGGACTGACGACTGTAAGATGGCGGGGGGTGGAAGGGGGACTGGGTCGAGCATATTGCCACGATGCAGTGGATGAGGTTGAGAAGTGTGAGGATGATAGAGACCTTGGTCATGATGGCTGATGATCGTGAGTTCGTGGCATGTATTGAATTGCGGGGAGAACATGATGCTGCCTAATAATATATCCAGAAACAAGCTTACTAAAGATCGGTTAGCAACGGTTTTAGACCTTATAAGCTGTCCATTAGTGCACTTAATGCACTAGGGATTAAGTCTCCTTTATTCTTTGCGCTATATTACTGGAATTCGGTATGGAGAAAGGGAACGCAAAAGGGGGCGAAGCTAAACGCCATAATAGTTGGAGTGGAAGGATATATATAAATATAATTCATGGAAGACTAGTACGATAAATGAGAAACTAAGACTTGAAAATTGAGGTCTATTCATCATCGTCATCAGCCTCGCCTTCACCATCGCTCTCATCGTCGTCGTCCAGAAAAATAATTTCAACATCGTCTTCCACTTGCAACATGTCACCATGGTCGTCCATTGCATCATCAGCACTTTCACCCTCGAAGTACGCTTCAACCCATTCCGACTCGTTGCCTGTCGCGGCTCGGTTGTCTGAGATCATCTCCCACGACGTATCCTTCTCCAACTTTGCATTGGCCACGTTCTTTGATCGGTAAAACTTAAAGGCCAGCTTTTTGATCCTCAGTGCGAATATCTGCTCGCCGGGAGCGAAATAGCTGCGTCCAGCGAGAGATTTAGCTTGGTAGCCGCCAGCGAGTTTGATATCTAAAGCATCGCTGGGGAAGCCACTGCTCAAAGCCTGCGTCACAGGGATAACTCCCTGGCCTTGGAACGCGTCAGTTGTCCCAGAAGTACCGGCGCTCTTCGCATCCAGGAAAGTGACGAAGCCCACGACCACGTGAACATCCATGCCATCTTCAATCTGCTCCTGAAGCCATTTCCGGACGCCCTGGTCTTGACACAGAGATTTGAAGAACAAGTTTGGTTGTTTCAAGGTGTGGATGTTCCCCCGTGCTGATGCAAACTCGTCACTATTTGCAGTCTTATGCAGGCCGGAAGCCTTGAGCAGACTAGTGAGAAATCCGGCGAGGCGCACGTCCTTCTCGGCTCGAAAGAAAGAGTGGAAGTTTGCGATTGTCTTAATTGTGAAGTCTTTGTTCAGGATCAGGGACCAGGGACATTCCTGGGCGTCCAACTCGGGGTCTTTGATGTTGGGAATCAAATTTCCTAATTTGATTTCCTGGCTGGACAAAAATGGAGCCCTGAAAATGTACTGGTCTCGCATCTTGATCAGCCAAAGTCAGTGCTATCCAGTGATCCCTTTGCCAGTTCTCCTGGATGTCCTATCAATATAAGCTTCGATACCATGACGCTGCTACTCAGCTCCATCGGCGAGTCCGGGCGCTAAAATTATGTGAAGCCAGAAACGACAGATACCATGCTTCAATCATATGGAAACACGTCGCACACTGGAGTCTGACACTGCGCCACGAGGGCACTGTTATCCAGTCGAGTTCCGTGACTGGCAGCTCCGGTGCGGTCCAGAAAAAGCAAGCAAACTGCAATGTGCATTAGTGCTCTTACTCGGCATCAATGTGGTTCCTCCCCAAGGGAGTAAGAACAGATGTGTTTACTCCAGGTCGGATCCGAAGTGACGAGGACAAAAGTGAGGGGGAAAAAATGCAGAAATCGAAAACAGAAGTTCTCCATTCAACCCAGGATTATGTCTGGCTGGCTGAACACTCAGATATCGGAACATGATGGAACAGAGCAACTGGTCCGCATATCCCTACAGGTCCCACTCGAGCTGAGTTGTCGAGCCTTGCGAAGGCGAAGCTGGAAATGACTTCCTCGTATTGGCCGCGTTATTCCCGAAGCACTGAGAGCATAACAACCAGGAGAGACGGTCGATCCCTCACAGCACCCCTGCTAGCCAGCATCCGGAAGGAGGGTCCAGCTGACTGTCTCACTTACTACGGTTTCTTCAAGCGGAAGGCAGCGCCTGTCATTTCTCGGTCCTCGATGGATTCTCAAGTCTCTGTGGCGTACTTGGAACGGCTGGAAAAGATCCGTTTCCTCTGCAGAATACCTGACTGAGTTTTCTTTTCTGCTCTCACTTGTTCCGTCACATCTGTATAAACATTATCGGATACAGGCTCAAATAGGCGGCTCTACCTTTGACACATTCGGTCAAGGAAACTGACATTTCACGAGAATACAATGACAACCTGCTCCACCGCCGATCTGGATAAGGCCATCCAGCTTGCCCGAGATGCCTTGGATGGCATCCCAAAGGACGATAGTGATCGACCAAAGAAGTTAAGCAGACTCGCCCAGCTCCTCAACGACAAGCATGACGCTGTGAATACCGGGCCAATCTCGGAAAGGTTTCGGAACGGCGAAAGTGCTTTAAATGAAGCTATCGAAGTGGCAGACGAAGCTCTTAGTCTCATCTCAGAGCATAGTCCAAATCGCCTGGAGTATCTCACAGACCTTGCAACTTATCATGCGGCTCGGTTTGAAGACGGGGGGAAAATGTCCGATTCGGACAGGGCCATTGAGCTGATGCGACAAGCCGTGGATATCGACAATCCTGATCGAAGTAGACACGTTAGCAAACTAGCCGAGTATCTCGCGACGAGGTTCAAGACCATTGTCGACTCTTGTTTAGATGATGATTCAGATGATGATTCAGATGATGAGAGCGACACCACAGAGGATTCCGACAAGCCTAGCAGTCACAAAGCTGACGATTCAGAAATAGAGTGGACCACCACGTCCAATGCAAGCAAGCCCCTCAATGCAGATGCTGATATCGAGGAGGCTATTCAATTAGCACAAGAGGTTCTGGATACCATTCAAGACAATGGTCCCAATCGTGCTGAGTACCTCAACAACCTGGCAAATCTCCATGCCTGCCGATTTCACGCCAGAGGGACACTAGAAGGCCTGGAAAAGGCTATTGACCTAGGGCGTGAGGCCGTGAAAGTCACAGAGGGCCTCAGAGACCAGGCAAAATATCTACACAGACTTGCTGTTTATCTTCAGCGTATGTCCATTGCGACAATCCAAGCGGACAACTCAGTTACTGCGAGAGACTATGTGAACGAGGCTGTCAAGTTGGCAGAGGCCGCCGTCGATCTATCACCAAAAGAACACTTTGACCGAGCGGAGTACCTTGACGGCTTGGCCGGTGCTCTGTCCTTGAGATCATATTTAAAGCGCTCACTGGATGACCTAGACAGGTCTGTTGCTGTGGCACGAGAGGCTCTAAAAATTATACCCGATGGCCACCACACCCGACCACGATATCTGCACAACCTATCTATGCGACTTCAAAGTAGATGGGAGGTCACACACAGCGCTGCCAATACGGAAGAGGCCATTCGGCTTTGGCGCGAGGCGCTGAAAGGTACTGCTATGTTCCCAAAGCCAGAGGCCGACCGGTATTTGGTGTTCGAAGCCGGTTTATCTCGAGTGCTAAACTCGAGGTTTGGGAGGACACATCAAAAGGCCGGGTTAAAAGCAGCTCTCCTTGAATACCTGGACAAGGCGCCACTGGACGACGAAAAGGAGAGGCCACAATTAGCTCCCCATGTGGACGAGTCAACCAGAATGAAAACATCTGTCGCCGGCAAAGAAGCTACTGATCACCGCCAAGGTAACATGGAGGGTGCTCCGAATAAGAGGTCCGGCCAGGCAGATTGTCTACAGAATCAGGTTGACAAATCAGCCAACCGAGAAGCAACAGACGTGCTGGACCGGAGGATCGAAATCGCGCAAGCTACTGTCAACAAGGCACCGGATGATGATCCGAATCGATCGACATACCTTAGCACACTAGCCGATGATCTTGCCTCCAGATACAACGCTCTTAAAGATATTGCTGATTTGGACAAATCTATCAATATCATGCGAGAGATTGTACGTTTAGCTGCAGATGACCACCGCGACAAGCCAAAACACTTGGGCACTCTTGCCAGTCTCCTTGTCCAGAAATATGAGGCAAGAGATCGAAGCGTAGATTCAGACAAAGGCACCGAAAGCTCCAATTATTCCGGCAACGAATCTTCAGAAAGCGAGGGGTCGAATCATTCCCTCGATACAGATCGCGAGGCAATGGAACCGGAGCACTCGGATGGGACCGGAGAAGGATCAGTCTGTTCAGAGAGGACAAACAAAAGCGGTGGTTTAGACGACGCTATACAGCTCATGCGAGATGCTGCTGCGATACTTCCAAAAGATCACCCTGACCTGCCGAGACATCTCAATAGTCTAGCCAGTCATCTTGCCGCCAGATATAAGGGAACAGAAGATATAGGTTATGAATTCAATCATGACTCGGATTACGACTCCGATTATGACTTCTATTACAACTCCGATGGCATGTCAGACTCGACGGAAGATCCAGCAGAGAGTGGGAACAAAGAAGAAAGTGCGGACAAAGAGGAGGTAAACGACCTAGATGAGGCAATTGAACTTTGGCGAGGAGCCATACGTGCGACTGGCATTGCTTGTCATGGTCGCGCAGAGTATGTCACTAACCTGATAGACCATCTCATTTATAGGTACGACTCCATAAGCGACTTGGAGGAAGCGGTTCGGCTAATCAAGGACGAGGTGGAGAACACTGCTCTGAACCACTCAGATCGACCAACCATTCTGAAGAGGATAGCAGGTCATCTTCATTCAATATGGGATGCAACGGAATATGGTGGTCTGGATGTCAAGATCGGGATCAGACAAGACGCCCTGAATGTTACCCCTGAGGACCTTCCGGGCCGAGTGAAGTTCCTGGGCGAACTAGCAAGCAATTTCACATCTAGGCACGAGAGAACGGGATCAAGGGAGGATTTAGAGACAGCCATCCGACTCAAAGCAGGGGCAATATACGCTCTTCCGAGTGGCAATCACCGCCAGGCAAAATTGCTGAAAGGCCTAAGCATCGACCTACATCACCGGTACAAAGTGGCAGGTGAGGCAGTTTATCGGGAGGAGGGCATTCGCCTTGCCGTCGAGGCTGTTCGTATGGACACTACACAAAGGGTTCATTATCGGGACATCCTATCTCACTATATTTTGAAGAAACTTCGACACCGACAGTCTATGGACGATCTGAATTTCGCGATTGATCTTACCGGAGAGGTTATCAGAGCCACCTCGGAGCATCATCCACAAAGAAAAAAATACCTTAAGCAGCTGTCAACCTGCCTCGAGGCTAGATTCTGGCGGACACGGGTCATGGCCGACAGCCTAATAGCTTCTCGGATTAAAAGTGCAATTATAGACCGCAAAACGGACGACCTACTTCAAGAGGCTCGCACTTTGATGAGGCGCGCGAACAGTCTCATATATAAATTAAGGGAATTCTCAGGAAGAAAGTCTGATGCGGACGAACGCTTCCTGGTTGCTCCAATTGACGCTATGCGGGAAGGTCATCGACAAGTGACACTGCTCAGGATGTTAGCCAGCAAGTTTGACCACAGATACCGGATCAGTAATGATCCCAACGATAGAAAAGGTGCGAAGGGCCTTTATACGCACGCATCGAATCTGGAAAATAGAGTTGCCTTCGGTCGCATTTCTGCAGGTCAAATTGCTCTTCTTGATCATATAGAGGACGAGAACTGGGAAGCAGCGCGATCTGTGTCAGAGGATATTGTGAAAGCGATCCCACGTCTTTCTCTCCCGTCATTGCCACGAAGCGTCCAGCAGGATAACCTCAATTCTTACAGCCATCTCTCGGGAGATGCGGCATCGGCAGTGCTTCAAGCGAGCGGGACAGCTGCGGAAGCTCTTGAGATCCTCGAAGCCGGCCGAGGTATTATCGCTACCTTCCTCATAGAAACTCAAGCCGATATCTCCAAGCTGAAGGACTCTAGACCCTCGTTATATTCGAAATATGTCGAGGTCCGCGATCGAGCTTCGTTGCCAATTTTAGAACTGGACAGATCCGACATATACAGATTGAAGGACTTAGAGTCCGCTATTCGAATGGAAGAAGGATTCGAACGATTCCTCTTACCTCCTACTACCGCGGACCTTATAGAACAGGCTAAACGCGGTCCCATTGTGGTCTTCAACGCCACTGAGATTCGCAGCGATGCCCTGCTCATCACGGAGTGCGACGGCATAACACATTTGCCGCTGAAGAAGCTTGAGTTTTGGGAGCTACTGGCAAACGTCAGCAAGCTTGTGGGAGAACAGAAAGTATCAGTGGGGTTACCGTCAACCAAGAGCAAGAGACAACAGGAGCTCCAGCGAATCCTCAAATGGCTGTGGGAGGTCGCTGTGCGTCCGGTTTTGAAGAAATTGAAATTTCTTACGCCAGTGGCTTCAAAACCTCTTCCACACATCTGGTGGGTAACGAATGGATATCTAGGTCTCATGCCAATCCACGCGGCAGGCTATTCGAAGAAGACAACCTCAGATTATGTCGTCTCCAGTTACATCCCAACCCTCAAGGCTCTACAGTATGCGCGTGAACGGGACTTGCGCTTTCTACTAGAGGCGAATACCAGAATGCTCATCACTGCCATGCCACGGACGGTCGGCCTAAACCCGCTAGCGACGGAGAAAGAGGTGGAAGTAATCACGGAAACCGTCACAAGTATGAGTTCGATCGCTGTTTCCACTCTCATAGAGCCTCCAAAACATAAGGTCTTGGATGCGCTTGGTAGCTGTGGGATAGTTCACTTTGCGTGCCACGGTGTTTCAAATTCCGAGGATCCGTCAGAGGGTTGTTTATTCCTCGGGAAGAGGACAAAAAAGGCTCCGCAGCGTCTGACCGTTCGAGAACTAGGGCAATTGCGACATAAAGCTGCACAGATTGCCTATTTGTCTGCGTGCTCCACTGCAGAGAATTCGTCCATCGACTTGGCCAACGAAGCCATTCATATTGCTAGCGCCTTCCAACTGCTTGGGTTCCCGCACGTTATTGGAACCCTATGGGAGGCCGATAATCAGTGCGCAACCGAGATCGCAGGGGCGTTTTATCGGAAGCTGATAGAACAACTGAATGAGAGTGGCCCGGATGTCAGCCATGATGTGGTTGCTTACGCTCTGCACCATGCGACGAGAAAGCTAAGGCAGAAGAAACCGGGGAATGTAATTGGTTGGGCACCCTTTATACATATTGGAGCGTAGGGATGTCTTGGAACTGCTTGCGAATCAGGGCCAGGTTATCTATGGACAAGTGTTTACACTAGGTATACGAGAGAGACAGCATCCAGCAGGCATCCAAACTGTTCACGGCATCTTCAAGTGGTTTGAGTACCCAATATGCTAGCAATAGCAAAGTATTTACCACTGACTTTCCAACCTCTTACTTGCGATGCATTCTGAGACCGTGGCCATGTATATCATCTAAACCAGCATAGCATGCATCGGAACTTGATCATTCTTGAAAAATACTGAACATATTCAACAATCTTATAGTCACAAGCTCCTCTGCATACGCATTCCTAGCCACCAATTGAATCAGGCTACAGATACTGTCTACTACGACTAGCAGCTTGGTCCTAAAAAGTTCGTGGGCACAAAATGACAAAATTCTGCTGCTCTGCACTCGGAGATCATTGCCGATCACTAATCATCCCAATCGGGACGAACCTCGGTAACCTGACCTTATGTCGTGGAAATGGAACCTCTGCAGACAAAGCGGGTCTATAAGGTGGTCGTGTACGATGTCTATTGACACCCCGGCGTGGAGTCAATGAAGGTTACGATCGAGCTCGGCACTGTGGACTTGCAGCGAGCATGGTCATTCCACTGCCGGTTCCTGCCCTGTGGCTAGAAACCAGTTATGGGCAAAATTCGCGAGCACGGCAGACGAAATTCAAGCCTGAGCACGGCAACGCTGCAGCGGGGAGATAGCTCATCAGCGCCACGTGGATCAGGAATGATCACATAAACATGAAATGTTCAAGACCGAGCGTGCTGGTGGGTCAAAACCATTGAAGGCGTCCCGAACCAGACAATATGGCATCACATAAAGCCGACTTTGAGAATCCGAATCGTACTCGGATAATGGATTGGACACTCTCCTCTCGCGGTATTTTATACCCTTCACCGTTGCAGTAATAAATTAGTTGTGCGTTCGCAAAAATCCATTAGTTTCGCCATGTAGGATAAAGCCCCAGGCCCCCCGAGGCGTGGGTGAGAGTCCGGCACATTTCATCTTGCAATTTCTGGTACGCTATATGGTCAAAAATGGACGCTCCAAGCTCAGGAAATTCTCTTCACGACCCAGGACTCGAACAGATAGAATGGGATGATCCCCGAGAAAAGCGAAATCCCCAAAACTGGCCAGTATGGAAGAAGTTGTTCCACACTGTTGTGCCATGCATTCTGGCCTTTGTAATATAAGTATAGTCCAGTCAGAGCAAAGAAAGGGAGCGGAACCAGAACTAAAACAATGGTTTTATGCAGCACCTTTGGAACATCGGTCAATGAAGCCGCGCTAGAAATACTTGCCAGGGAGTTCAACGTCTCTCGAACAGTCTCCATGCTCACTCTTACCCTGTATACGCTTGGTTTGGCATTTGGGCCGCTATGTATCGCACCACTATCAGAGATTGTCGGCCGCTGCTGGATCTACGTTATCACCTCATCGCTTCTACTAGCTTTCAGTGCAGGAGCCGGGGCCGCGAACAACCTCGCAATTCTGCTAGTATGCCGTGGGCTAGCTGGATTCTTTGGGTCCGCTGGAGTAGCGATTGGTGCAGGAACACTGGCTGATATCTGGTGTCTGGAGAAGGAAGGCGGTCCCGCATCCCTGATTTTCATCCTGGGTCCATTTCTAGGGCCTACGATGGGTCCTCTTGCAGGTGCCTATGTCCTTCAGGGCCACGATAACGACTGGAGATGGACACAGTGGGTGATGGTCATCCTCTGCGCGCCAGTGTGCTTAGGGACTGTCACTATCAGAGAAACCTTGAAGGAGAAAATATTGGCGAAAGTGAATGATGCGGAGAAAGCTATATCACACCAGGAGAAGCCCACATTGGGACAGCTCGTCACGGTAGGACTTGGAAGGCCCGTAAAGATGTTGTGCACTGAGGTCATTGTCTTGTCTTTGACCCTGTACACTGCATTCGCCTACGCCATGATCTTCAGCTATTTCGCCAGCTCATCGTATGTCTTGAGCATATACTACGGGTTTGATTGGCAGCAAATTGGATTGAGTTTTATCAGCGTCATCGTCGGATACCTACTCGCTGCTTTCATGTTTGGAGTGTTCGATAAGACTCTTTATGCCAAGGCACGCGAGGCTGGTGGTGGTACTGCCGCTCCAGAGCATCGTCTCTATTCAGCGATGGCAGGCAGCGTTTTATTATGCGTCGGGCTATTTTGGTGAGACACAATCAAAACCCTCATCGTATTCTGCGGATTAATCTACTATTCAGGTACTCCTGGGAGGCCCACGAGGGCGGCCGTTGGGCTGCGCTTGTCTGTTCAGGAGTCCCTTTTGGATTAGGAGCCTTTTCTCTTTTCGTGAGTCTCAACGGATGAATGTCTTAGTGTGGATCACTGATACGCCATCTTAGCTGTCTACTATCACCTATCTCGTTGATGTCTACAAAGCTAGAGCCGCAGCCTCAGGTGAGGAGTCTTCTCTTGATGCTGCACTGTTCCCTGTTCTGCCCTACTGACCAGGTACTAGCTCTGGCTGCAAATGGAGTCATCAGATATATTCTAGGAGCAACATTCCCTCTGTTTACAGTACAAATGTACCAGAACCTCGGAGTACATTGGGCCGGCAGTGTGTTCTCCTTCCTGTCGCTCCTTCTCTTGCCGATTCCTTGGGTTCTTTTCAAATATGGGCCATTTCTGCGAGGCAAGGAACGTTCGTGACGTTATACGAGTTATGAAATGGGTGACGTGCTGACAGCCAAATCCTTTTGATCTTGGTCAATAATTCGTGGCTTATGATGCGCTTGATCCTAATATCATCAGGCAAGCATCGAGCTGAACTCTACCGCGGTCCATACCCTGGTTACAATAGGAACGGAGATAAAGCCACGCATGGGGTCGATGAGGATGAAGATATGTATTACCTCCAATAGGCTTCTTGTCCTGTCTCGTGGGAATGGACTATATTCTTGCTCCTCCATTCTTTCTTTCTCTGTAGCAGTTGGACGCACATCGTCAATGTGTAAAGGATCTCATGAGCTCCATCCAAAGACTGTCTCACTGTCGACTATCGCAGCTAGAGACCCATTCCAGCAAGTCTCTCCTGCCCCTTGTCCGTAAATAAAAGAAGTCCATTAAAGTAGCCAACTGCCCATATCATAGGATACCGCCAGTGAAACCACCACGGATATTCAAAAGCCCCAAACCACCCAAAAAGTTTGTCAAGATTATAGCACAAATAGTTGCAGCTACTCAAAACAAGCAATGCAAGAGTCCCCGTGAAACGAGCCGCCTTCTTCCCATAATAGTGGTCGACAATGAAGCAATTCATGAGTCCTCCCAAAGCTCCGCCCATGCCCAATGGACAAAGGACCAACGTCCACAGGACTTTGTAGATCAGGTCGTGGGTTCCGGTCATGATGAAGACGCCGACGGCCAGGAAGATGAGTTCGGCGAAGAGCCAGAATAATAGGAAAGGGCGGAGGTAAACGGCTCGCCACTTTTCGGCAATCTTTGCATCTTGTTCGCCGCTGATCAGGATATGGTAGGTCATAGTTGTCGGGTAATCACTTCGGAGTCATGGAGGTAGGTTGTCTTCAGTTTTGAGGCAATTTGCGCAGACTTTATTCTGACAGATTTATAACATAGTATACGACGGAAGTATACAGCATGGCCTCGGCGTTGCATATCCATTGATTAGTCTTCATGTTGCATGCGTAGCTCATGCCAAGGTCTCAGATTCAAATATTCGGGTAGGTTATTTAGTGATCTCCTCTTCTCCCCCAACTAACAAAATCGGAGGATACCTAGCATGGATTCCATAAGTTCTCTTCTCACACCTCCTACGCTACTCAAGTCGACTCGTGATGTCCGTGGTTGTTTGCGAATGGGGGGCGAAAGCTTTTCGTTGGGCAGCATACGGAAATATATAATCAACATATGTCCGCTCCCAAACCTACAGTGGTCACACAATTACTTAATTACTTAATTGACTAAGTCGCCAGCTGGCCCAGCTCTCATTGACAATAATTAAAAGTTATCTATTAGAGCATGTGTATGTAGTAACCACAGCTTACCACGCAGATATCTTAAGCCAACAACCAGCGCCCACTTGGAAACCCATTCCTCAATTTCGAAGCGGACATACATAAATCCTATATGGTCTTCGATTTTGAAGAATGAGATTAGCAATCTTACATAAACAACAGGCAAGTGGGAGTCACATAAGAAATAATGACAGGAATATTTCGAAGAAGTACGAAACCAGAATTAACACCCTATGAGCTAAGAATGACAGGTAAATACAGCCTTATTTTCAAATATCGCTAGGCACACATGTACCATGTACCCAAAATGCAAAGGAACTTCCCGAGTACCACGCGCGCTCAGTGACGAGTAAGATAACCATATATGCGTCAGTCGAGGACGGGAGACATCCAAAACACACATATGTTTGGTGGTTCTTCTGGGACGCCAGCCTCGGGGACTTGTGTAGACCTCACCTGAGCAGCCTGAAGAGCACACGAGACTTGCACATTATAATCATCGCTCATGACATGTGTCGGCTAGTCCCGCGCACGGTCATTTCATCTATGGTTACTGGATCAGGAGGTCACTGTCCAACCTCTGGAAATGCACTTATGAGGTGTAGACTTATTCAGGCATCATTTCGGCATGACGAGTGACGATGTCATCCGGATATGTCTTCCAATTGGTTGGCAGCAGGTGCTGGTCACACGACACCGGCGTAAGCCAGCCACAAAGCCACGCTGTTCTGATCGGTTAATTCGCCGGAGATGCAGATCAGATACTGACGAGATTTTCTTAGGGAGTAAGCGGTTTGCAGCTATGTGGTGTTGAGGAAAGACACGCGTCGTCGCAGTCACGTGGTTTGGACTTTGCTGGATAATGGCTGAGTCAGCCACCCGGAGCATGAACTGTACAATTCTCAAAAATGCAACTAAGCAACTCCTCCATGCATTGATAGCGATACCATATCAAATATGTACACATTAGATCTAGAAGCACGTGCTATGCAAATATGCGATGACCGTCCTTTATCCGTGCCCGTAGTGTAACCCAACCAAACGCCATGAATTCGCTCAAACAACCGAATCGGAGAAGCGGTCCGAATCCTGCTCCGCCAGCAGAGGCACATCCCCACGCTGCTGGCGCCATTTGTGCAGATTCCGATCGCCCGTGGTGGGGACAGGCTTCGCGAGGCGCAGCGCCCAGCAGATGCAGTACTCGACCGGGAGGAGGAGTAGCAGGACCCGGTTCCCCAAGAAGCAGATGGTGACGGTGAAGGTGGCGACCGTCGCGTCCAGCCAGTAGTGGTTTGCTGTCGCGATAATGACGCTCAGCACGAGGAGAGGGTACACGAAGGCCATGACCATGAAGAAGATCTGGGTGAAGGGGGACTTGCGGACCGGTCGGCCCTGCAGTCTGTGCACGAGGCCAGAGTGATATATGAAGGTACACCCGATGACGAACGCGTAGGTGAAATGCAGACTCGGCATCGCGGCGAACTGGTTAACGGATTTCCCGCCCACCCAGATACTCTCTGCGTGCTCTTGGCGGACGGTGTCGTAGAAGTTGTAGGAGTCGGGGAGGAGCCGGGGGGGCATGCACGGGTAGAAGCAGAAGATGAAGAATGCGGCGAAGTTGCCGAGGGTCATGGTCCGTCGCGCAACAGCAAAGGTATTGTGGTTTTCGGCGGCGTAGTAATACCAGCCCAAGAACCTGAGAGGAGGTGAGTGATGTGTTGGAGGTCCAGAAGGGGAAAGACTTACAGCACGGTTCCGGGGATGTGGACAAGGGAGTAAATGCGGTTGAAGAAGGTCATCATAGGCTGGTGTCCATTGAGGAAAAATGACTGAAAGTCGGATTCCTGAATCGGAAAAAGAAACCGCAGGATGGAGTGATGCTCCAAGTTCAAGATGCCGACGCCGTGATCCTGTGCGACCTGAACGACGCCAATGTCGGCGGGAGACAGCCACTGCGACGTAGCTTTGGTGATGGAGTAGAACAGATAATTGACGACCCAGTAGAACATTTCGACCAGAAACGGGAACTTCTGCAGGATTTTACTGTGAAAGTAGTGTGCCCAGCGAGACGAATCCGGGGATTCAATGGCGATGCCGCATATTGTGGGGATTTTGGAGGGATAGTCCTCCGATGAGCTGCCGTTCTCATACGCATCTGTTGTTCTGCTGCCAAAAATGCTGAAGCCTCTGCGGCGGTTAATGATTAACGAGCCAATCATGATGCTCACAACGATCTGCAGAGCGATGGTCAATACGAAATGATTAAGAATCTCGATTAAATTGCATTGCGACATGACGTACAATGGGTTCGACCCAAGTGTGCGACTCAAACTGGGGCTTGCCCAGGTCGGGCGACTCCGCCCTGGCATCCATGATGGCGGGTGGAAAACGTCGGGGAGAGGTGCGGTGGTGAGGTGAAGATCAACAATAGTAGAAGGAGAAGATTTCTGGAGAGTGGAGATTATATACTACTTGGCAGATTGACAACCAGACTGGGCCGTAATAATCAAGAGGATCAGGGGCTGAAGAACAAACAGGTGTGTGACTTGGCTGGGCTGCGTAGATCCAAGTTTTTACCACCGTATTCGTATCGTTATTGTTTGTGCTATGCCAAGATTGCGTATCCACCCAGAACAAGGACTCTCCTTGGCGGAAAATCGTCCTTGAACCGCTTCGATCCGGTTGGACGCGAGGGATTGGAAATCTATTCACTGATCCATGAGTCCAGCAACGCGTCCCTTCTGCAGAGAGCAGACGCGAAGAATGATGTTCCTGCATGCTAGGAGTTGTGCCTGTTTCAGTGTAGTATGTAAAGGTACATAGTACATACTAGTAAGGTACAGTCTTACAGAGTACTACGTACTATTTGTTTCATCTTTGGACATACAAGGAGCGGTGTTTCATACCATGTGATGGGATGCTGCAGTAAGCTGAGCATATGCCCAGTTGCCATGTCGGGGCTAGCCACGTCGACAGTCCGCCCTACAATAACCCGCCTAGTGGCTAGACTAGTGGTTACAACTTACTAGCTCTTGCTGATGATGGCAGAGGCGCAATCCACACCAGTTATTTTTGACTTTTCTCCAGCTCCCGAATCATCGTTCGGTTTCATCATCATCATATCGGATACGGAATCTCCAATCGCCGATTGGCTATGGTCAACTCTTTTCATTTATACGTGGGCGGTGTGGACAGCATAATTTATGCTTGATTTGCCCACTTGTAAAACAGTCAACTCAGTCTACCCACGAACCAAGGAGTCTAGAACAATGGCGTTTCCAAGTTTGAACCTTGGTCGATAGATTCTTCGGAAGAAGCTTTTCAAATCCTTCAGGTCCCAGAGTCTGAACTCTCAGGTCTTAAGTCTGAACTCTGAACCCTCAAGCCCTCAACTTGATGCTGATCCTCACACCTTACAGAGTCACGTGAATCCTTACCTAGAATGGCTCATTTGTCCGACTCCGTCGATCCTCGGCTCAATATGTCCCGTTGATAGATTAAGTCCGCTTACACATCACGTGGTTTTAGACCATCTCCGTGGTTGTCCTGGTCTGGAACTTATTTATCACTCTTCAATTCTTGAGATTCACCAGAGATATGCTTTTCAGGGAGCTTGGCTTATCTGGATCAGCAGTTAGTGATGCCACACAGTCAGATTGTTTTCTTTTGCTTAATAGAACCCGAAAACCTTCTCTAACCGAAAGTATCCGTATGCAGTCACACCTCCCAAGCCTCGTCCTTGAACACGCGAGACTGAATTCGAGCCACTGCATTACTCAAATTGGTCTTTAGTCTCTCAGGTCGCAGCCGATGACTATTGTCCGCTCAGAGCTCATTGCCATGCATACCACCTCCATCAGACCTGGAAGAGACTGGTGTGTGACGTGATCGACGAAATCAAGCTCAGGCCGCTTTGACCGTCTCTCATATGAATCCACCACGTCGTCATACTTACTGGGGCCCGGCGCTATGGTCGGCGGCCTGTTATAAACCCTCATTCGAATTCCCTTGCTGTGATCGTTCTGCTTGACCTCCCTCAGTTCATTTTCCACCTACTGAACGGACGCCGGTTCCCTGGTCACCCACCAAAGGGACACACGCTTTGTTACATACGCGACAGGTTTTTTCATCGACATCAAAGCGATAAATGTTCCGGCCGGGGCAAAACTGCAGAGATACCTCCTCCGCAACAACGAGAACCACGGTATCATAGCGATTGTGGACACGAGGTTGCAGAATGGTGCCGTATGGTTCCTCGACGATCATAATGACGCGACTCTCCAGCCCAGAAATTGCACCTGAAGCCTGCCTAAGGACGAACGAGAAACTTCATCATCTGTCCCTCACCGAGCATCTCTGCATCCTTTCCGCCATCCCCGCCGGTCCACTGACAACAACACAAACCAGCACACCCTGATACTACTGACTCTCCTCCGTCAACAACTTTGGGACATTCATTCACCGGTCATGGTAGACCCTCATATTCAGATGATGCAAGCAATCCTTTCCAGCCGTCTCCTGCACCGACTCAATCAGTGCTTTTCTGGCGACAAGCCCATCATGGCGTATGTCCTCCACGGTGGCTGCACAGATCTGACACCAGGGCGGTGATCCCAACTCGGCCAGCAACGGCAACGACATTAGGATGATGCTACAGTGCTCGCTGGTCAGGGGCGATGGGGATAAGATCCTTCCACTAGAACCGGGAGTTGAGACCTTGACGTAGACGTCGCGTTGTTCCCGACTGCGTGCGTACGAAGAGCGTGAGGCACGGTTGGTAATATGCGTCGGCGGTTAGGCCTTGCGACGAGGGCCTAGTAGCACTAGAAGGCGTCTTGCCCGCGTCAAGAGACTTCGTCACGGAAAGACCATCCTTCGACAGACGTCCACCTTTGAGGTCTGCGACACGATGGCGTTCTATCCAAGCTGTTCTCATATCGGAAACTGGCAATCGCGGCGAAGGGGTGGTTTTCCCAGATCCGCCACGTCAGAGTGGGAAGATAGAGGTATAC
Source organism: Aspergillus hiratsukae (assembly GCA_014281905.1). NCBI lineage: Eukaryota > Fungi > Ascomycota > Eurotiomycetes > Eurotiales > Aspergillaceae > Aspergillus > Aspergillus hiratsukae. Next base: position 86,940 of record JACBAD010002106.1, on the reverse strand, counting down.
ATGGCCATGTGCGTGTACACCGGGAACCTCAACATCGAGATACTCATCGTCTAAGACGGTGGGAGGAGCCTTCCGAACCCCATGCCGCTCCAGCCTCAATAGCCGAAACACCCACTTGAAGGCCCAGATACCGAACGCCGTATAGATCCAAGTTTCATAGCCCAATTGATGTGCGAACCTGAGATAGATATGCCAGTAGCACCCACGAAGGGCGAGGAAGGACAGGATGATGTGCCAAGCCTGGAATAGCTCGTAGAATCGCTTCCGGATTGGCAATGTTGATGATGGGATCAAGATGGCTAGCACTAAAGTCGCGACGACGCCTCATACCCAGTATAGAAGCTTACTCTTGGTACTGTGCTCGTTGTTTGCGACGTAGATTTGCAGATAGGCCTCTAGAGCGCAGATGAAGGCCACCCAGCGATAGAGCAAGACGAAGGGTGAATGCGACCAATGTGTTAACCAGAGGAGAAGATTATTCAGACCGGTGTATAGCACGTCTTTTTCACGATCCCAAGACTTTCCAATGATTTTTCTACATTGGCTAAAAGTCAAGAAGCGCTTGACCCCGTTGAAAGCTAAAGGATGGATACTAATGTCTGGATACGACGAGCATTATCACGCTACCGCTACTGGAACGAAGACGACATTCAATGATCCATTACCAATCATTACAGTGCATTGCAACTCTTAGATACTGGTTTCCACCCTCCACACAAATTCTCCATTTAACATGTCTCCAAAGATTAGGCCCATGTGCCTCCACTGCCTCGCTCACTCTTCGCATGTCCGAGATAATAATTTCACGTCAAAACCGTCCAGTTATATGATTCCAGCTCGTGAAAGATCAAGCTCGCCGTGATGGTGCCCAACCTTCAGCCGTTGTGGTAATCTCCCGTCTTCAAGCTTGCACATGTAGCAATCCTTTGATCAGCTCCCCTACGAGGGTTCCTCCGAGTACCGCAAGGAGAAGGCCAATATTAAGACCCATGATCCCCACCATCCTGGAAAGATTTCTGTTAGAACGGGCGGATTCAGAAAAACAGGAGACTCACAAGACAAACGCCAGAAACGCTCTGAGAAGCTCTACCAATGCACGTATCCATATATAATAGGAGACCGACTTGAGAGGAGTTGCCTCAATAGGGGCTGGGTTTTCGGTGTTGTCTTCATGACCAGGAAGCGGTTCGATGCCGTGTGCTTGCATCTCGATGGGTTCGTCGTCTCTGCGCGGCTCATTGACTCTGTTGATCCGTATGAAACTCGGGAGAGGACTCAGACGAGGCTTGAAGAGAGCTCTCCGTCTGTGAATAGGGAGTCGTCCGAGGGCTTCAAACGCACGTGCCGCGATTATCTTGTTCTCGAGTCGATCTTTGACTACGACCAAGTACCTGTTCCACCAGGCCAGGAAGAAAAACACGATGAGAGTAAGGACGTATACGACGATGGAGTCGGTGCTCTGGCCGTAGAAAGGCAGACTGAGGTGAGTTCCGCTGTGAAAGGAGGCTGCCATTCTTCTGTTGCCTTGACCGTTGCCAGAAGCAGAGTTGCTTTGATCAGTCTTTTGATCCATGGTGGCTAAGCTCTTTGGCTTTTCTTTTTGAGGTTCGAGAAGCAAGGAATTGGGAAATAACGAAGACAGGTGAACAACGCGAGATATATGTGAGATGGTTAGTGTTTTCTACTCGCAAGAAAGTGCAAAGGAGTCTAAAAGCTGTCTTATTTATGCTGTCATTCACTGCTCTCTAAAACTAGTAGAGTCTGATGCATGTATAATATATATTAGTACCTGCATAATGTATGTAGCTGTAGTTAAAGTTATTTTAAGCTAATCATGCATAGTTTTGCTATCCTAACTACAATATTACCTTGATAATCACGCAAATATGCTCATATCTTGTTAACATAAAGGATATCACAAAGGGTCTTGCAGGATAAGATGGCAATGTCTTGTATGTAATGCTCCTCTGTATCCATGATTTTTTCCCGCTGACTCTTTCAACCTCTTATTTTTCTTCGCCTGGTTTCTATTGATAGACGGCTTTTCGTCACTATGAATATAGCCCAGTGCTTCAACTTCGAAGAATGCCTTTTCCCTTTTGAACACCGAGATGATCAATCGCAGGTCTCTTCGGAAAAGGAAACTGAAATGGAGATAGGCCGCTTCTTCACACCAAATGTACCATGCTAATCATCGTTTTCAGTCGATGCAGTGAGCTATGCTGATGCAGAAAGGACTCGTTTTTTCGACATGAGCATTCAACGCAACACAGGGCTAGGAGAAAAATCAAAACCACCGTGCCATTCAGCAATTGATCCTGCCTTCGGCAAACTTTATCTACACTACTCCAAGCAATTCTACCGAACCGTCCCGTGCTCCACATAAAGCTACGAGTATGGGCAAATCTTCGTTGCAAGCTTCGAGGAAACAAAGACGCATGCCCATCCTGATTCACATGAGGCTTCACCGTCGTAGTACTGACCAGCACACTGGCCCAGGGACCATCCTGTGCTGACGCAGCTCCTATCAGGGATAGGAGCGCAGCAGATGGCAATACATGCATAATTTTCTAAATGAAGGAAGAAGAGACAGATCTGGGAAGTTCTCCGGTATTCAAGCCCCGCAACCACTGTTACTCGTGCCAACAAAAACCACCAACCTGCCGCATAAGCTGCAGTTATAGCAAGGACTTCCAAAGTGGTCCCAGTGTAGAACTAAGCGATGAGCATTGCGAATGCAACCACGAACACGCTAGCTGTGATAATGTTCTTCTTTGGAGGTGGATCAAGGGCCATGATAAGCATGGGGATAAGAAAAGCCATGCTCCCAAGATAAGCTGCAATGAGTCTAGGCCAGCGGTTGAACTCACGCACGCGTCGAGCCTTCCGAATCTCCCTCAACGCTTCCGCACCACTGAGTCCAGCAGCATGGTTATCGTCACGGATCCCGCTAACAAACTGTATTGCACGTTTGAGATTTCTTGCAACTGTTGCTAGGAAGGCTTGGTCTGTTCTCTCCTCGTTCTCGCCATCAGTCTGTACAGATGGACTGTCAAGTCCTTCTACATAACGAACACTGCTCTCTGGTGGAAGTTCGGAGTCCGGTCTCCACTCTGATATTGGGTCCGCTAGACGACTACCTGGGAGGTCTGTAAAAACATTAGCGCAGAACTAGAAGGATTTCTCAGTGACTGTAGATAGCTATTACCTAGTCCAAACAGACTACGGACCCTTAGCATCTGTTCATGATCCGTTGTCTCCTTCTTCAATATGTCATTAGTTTCGCTCAGGACCTCCCAGATCAAGTAATCTATGGAAAGAGCTTCCAGGAATCTGACTTTTTCCAAAGCCTCAGTCCAAGGTCCTGCTTGGTTGGGCGCATCAAGGGAAAAGTTCTGGATATGGGTTTTGGCGAGTAGTGAAAAGAATTCTTCTGTCCCGAAGGATGCTTTGAACTCCGGTCGGAAATAGGTCTCAGGCTCATTAGCTGAAATTCGTGCAATAGTTACCTTATCCAAATAGCAGAGCAAAAGGCCAAATACACTTACCGGGCTCCTCTTCCTTCGTTCTTCGTCATTCCGCTCAGTGAAGCTGACGGCACGCCTTAGTATCCTCCTTGGCATCGCTGATTTACCTTTTAGGTTATCAGGCGTAAAAGCCTCTATTATCAAGTGAAGCCAACTAAGGTATCGCCGTTGATTAAATACATTCTCCTATTTTCTATTACTGGTAGACAATTCGACTGGTGATGCCGATCCTGGCTTTCGTGTCATAGTACTATTGGACCATTGGTCCCTGGCGGATGCCGCTTTGTACGCCATCAGGAACAGTCTGCATGCATGGTGATAACTGCACAGGCAGAGACACAAGATAGTGTCTAATAGAACCGTGAGCGGAAGGCTGAAACAAGCACATTGCCAAGGGGGTTTCAATGGATGGACCCGTAATCCACATGAGTCCGATTCGCGCAAATTGAACTCCGATGATCAGATCCAACCCACGGCCAGTCTTATCTCAAAGGACTTTTTCCAAGTTGCAAGATTTCAATCTTTCTGAGCATGGACCTATGTGGCAGAAGGCCCTAAACGCTTGGAAGCTGTCACAGCCACTAGGCCCTTTAAGAAATGTAGCTACAGTAGCTACCCAAAGCGTCCCGTCCGAGTACCTAGGTTCTGGTAAACTCTAAGTATGAAGATAATATGGGGTGGGAGTCAAGCATGTCATAGTGGCAAACCCTGACATAACGCTGCCATGCAATCATTGAGCCTATTACTATAAAATCTTGAGTGTACTGTTGTAAACTACCAGCTTAATGGTGCATTTGTATCGAATAGTTCGATCGCAATGATTGCGCCTAACGAAGTAGGCGATGGGAATTTGGCGTCTCCATCAATTCCGCGGAGAAGAAAACCACCCAAACTACGACATGAACGACCTCTACAAGATGGGCTCGACGGAGCAGTCGAGAAAGTACTTACTGATGATACGTTGAGCGCCCAACAACAACCTTTCATTCCCAAGACGTCTGACGATGAATCGGACTTTGAGGATGCGTCGGAAGGGGACTTCTCAGCCAGCGAGCCTGAACTACAACCGGCCCCTCAACGACAACGACAGACTCACCGGGACAAGCCGTTCCGTGACGAGGAGGACGAACGCAGTGGGGCTCCGGATGACGATGTTCTCCTCACTGCTGGCCGCCAGAGACGGAGACGAGGTCGACGCGGGAAGCAGCAAGTCGTACAGTTAAACACGGTTGACAATATTGGGAGAACAGTGGGGCAGTCTGGCGATTTGGTGCGGAGTACGACTGACCGCGGGCTGGGCACACTTGCAGATACGGGTGGACGAGCTCTCGCACGGCAGTCAGAGCGGAATGAAGTGCAGAAGAAGGACGATGACGAACATTTGAGGCTGCGCTTGGACTTGAACTTAGACTTGGAGGTTCAGTTGAAAGCGAAGATCACGGGGGATCTGACGCTCTCGTTGTTGTTAGTGCCTCCCCTGCTCACTGTGGATTCGAGAGTTTATTACTGACTGAGTGGAAGGAAATAGGCAGTAATGGGTCTGTATTGGTTTAATCAGCCAACGCGTCGCCATGAGTCAAAAGCCGGGGGAAAGACAAGGATTCATCAAAGCACAATAACACTGCCCGATAAACCACCGGATTCAAGTACAACACCGTCTAGTGCGAGGCCTCGGGCTCTGACGGTATCTGGTTGATATGGGAAATTCTTGCGCATATATCCATGGATGCTTACCTTGTCTTGTACAGTACTCTTTTAGTATTACGAAATATGCAACTATAATACCTTCCTCATGATTGCGTTGAGTTGGGACTTAGTCATGGAGGTCAAAATCTGTCTGTCACATACTCAAGGACGAACAGAATCCACCATATTTATGACCGTCGCGGTGTTCCATATGTCGCATTCGACTAGTCTTTCTTCATGATGTATTGAGTCCTTTATCATTGACCAACCTGTACCTCTTATCTCTTCCGCGTCGAGGTTCGGCTCTCTCGATCTGCAATACCGGATTGCAGAGCGGATATAGTCGCCTTCATTTCGTCCAGGAGAATGGAGGAGGACTGAGCATCTAAAACAGGAAGTTTTACTGTTACCGGAGGTTTATCTTGTCTCAATGCAAAGAGGATGCGATTCATCAGAGTTTGGAACACCAAATTACTTATACCGATGAACATGTAGCAGACATTCAGATGATAAACAGCCTGCCGTCAATGGTGGATGTCTTACACTTGTCCTCTATCTGCAAATCTTCCTGCACATCAACTTCAACTACATCAGCTGTGTCGCCTCGCACATTCGAGTAGACTTTCCACTGATTGCCCTTATCCAGTGCTGTTTGGTCCAACGTACTACTAGATACCCAATGGAACCGGAGCTTTAGATATTGTAAGGCGCAGACCTGCTCTCCTATCGCCACCAACCTTTTCTGAACGCCTAGTCGTGGTCGCTGCTGCGGCTGTGTCTGTGTCTGCGGCTCTGGGGGACGATGGTACTGATGATGCTTTTTTGGCCCAGAGACCATATTCTCAAATGCAGAATGTCCTATCTCATCATACGGCAGGGTAATCTCCGCCGAAGCCAACGCTTTCATGAGAGGCAGATTGAGCCACGTGGTGATCTCAGCTGTATCAGGCGCCCCAATGACAACCCGGGCATCGATCATGGTGTGATATCCAACAATCATGAGAATATCACAGTGGTGATTGATTGCATGCTTAATCCATTCTCGTACTGGCTCTGCCTTGACGGCCCTCCTGAACCATGCCTGCGGGTCACCGAGCTCGTACGTCGTAACCCGGTCTGTTGCTACCAGGGTATCTGTGTTTCTGTGCTCTGTCTGGGAAGCTGAGACCAGTTGTGCCAGCTTGGCCGTGAAAGATTGGTCATTCGTGCCTGGCTGCTCTGACTCGCTGGCGGTGTGCAGCTTGACCAGGACTGATCCTGCCGGAGGTCTTTCCTCTGGATCAAGGATGTCTGTCTCAGGTTTATGTACATCGAGGACCAAGCGCCCAAGGCGAGCAGATGCGGGAGACAAGAAAATGGGGGAGATAACGCTAATAGGAGGCATGCTAGAAGCAAGCGTTCATAAGATGGAGGATGGTGGCATTTCGGTCGTACAAATAAATAAAGCCACTCCCTTCGTGGGTTGCCAGAGAGCTTTTGTTATACTTTTCTCATACAAAATAAGCACCACCGTCTCCGTAGATTATAGGTGCAAGATTTGCCATGGAGTCTATGAAGATTTTAAAAAGCCATGACTGCATGTAGCTGCCATTATGTCATTCCCGAGTTCAGGCTTAGAGCATTCCACTAACATCAGGATACTCGATCTCCAGATTGTTGTTGCGAGCCTTGGTCTCGGCTTGTGGCAAAAGCCTCCGTCCAATGACCCATGCGGCAGTACCGTGTATTTTGGGTTTAGGTTGAAGGCGTCTGATGTATGATTCAGACACTTACAACAAAAGCCCCTTGTGCATGTGCCTCAGCCCAAAACATATGCTCATCTGGGTGTAATACAAATAATGCCCATGGAACAATAATTTCTATTATTTAACCTATGGATTTAGGAATCTCCTGACGGGAATCACGCAACACCCCCTTGTTTGAAAATTGATATTAGGGTATATATTTGGATGACGGTCAATCTGGACTTCAGATAACTGGAAACCACGCTCTAAGATGCAGATTCTACTGCATGCCCAACCCCCCGTGCCTTATAGCATACCTCGTGTGCTTCCATATTTATTGATCTATGGAGGCATATCGTTCTAGCTTGATGAGCATCTGCCAGCGAAAGCTAGACGTCGAAATCTGCCGTTGCGATCGCGATTTACGCCGTCTAGTGGGGCATACAAATATCCTGTATGCGCTTCTGGATTCTATATCCCAGGCCGAACAGAAGATCATCGCATCCCTCTCGGAAGACGAATTTGCAGAGGCAAGTGAGCTTCTGGGTTTGCCGTTGGAAGAGGTTGGCTTGATGCATGAGTCAATCATTCAGTCTATATTTTGGTATGTGGATGGCGCCGATATCTTGTAATAATGTTAATATTGATTGCAGATCTCGACCGTACTGGATCGATATTTAAGTTCTTTATACAATGCATTTTGACTCTTACTTGTCACATCTCCTTTTGATCGTAATCGAATGTATAGATGCGCAGACTGGCCACTGTAAGAAAGAGCAGCCTTAAGATAGTACTAGATACACTATCTTTTACAACTCTTCAGGCTGAACTATCTTAAGAGACAAGGGCGTAGACGAGGTACCCATGGGCTTGCAAACTGGTGGGTGAATAAAACAGTGGCATGTCAAAAGACCGAGGTAATCGGGGCGGGGAAGGGTGTGTTTCCATGGGTGGAGAGATCTTTCTACCATAGCGAGGCCAGCCCGGGCTCTGGCTGAGACGAATGCTGTCTAGGCCACCTGATCAGTCTTTTGACTCCGACCCAACCCTCTGGGTTCTATCCGTAAAAGCTAGTTTAAGCACGGACATTTGGTCATCGTGCTCAGTGGAGATTGATTGGAAGAATAAGGTACGTTAGGCTCAGGTTCCGTCTGGCCGGGTCCCATCCATTGAATCTCTGGTTCGTATTTAATAATGTTTTCAATGGTATTGGCCTACCCCTATACTTTACTATCTTTGGACGTTGTTTTGAAATATAAAAGACACCTGTTATCGAGTGATTGCATAAGGAGGGTGGCTTCTCTGCTCTTCAGGTGGCCGAAATGCCTTCTCCCTAGTCCTTAGGGTTTATGCGGTAAGCCCTGCCGGCATTACTTACGTCTCACTAGACCAACACGTAAGACAGGATTGTCGTCTCTAGTTAAGAATGAGATAGTCTCATCAAGTCACTGATGTGTCAACTCTCCTGGTTTCTTCTCAAACAACATAGCGATGCAGAGAACAAGCCAGTCTTTTGAGTTTTCGAGGTTCGAACCAACATGCACATCGTTAGTGTACAACTTCGGCAGAGGGTCGCAATAGTCCCAATTTTTAAGTTATTTTTCGTATGAAAAGAAATACCACGATATTCCAACGATGCTCATTCGTATCCTTCCTGCCCTAATCTTTGACTAGGTCCTTAGCTTACTACCAGAAAGGTACCTTACTCCTTAAACAGTTAGAACTTAGAGGCGTTTAAGCCACAACTAGGTCTGCATAGATCTGGCCCAATAAAAAGCAAATATTTACTAGCAGTCTGTACAATAGCCATATCCTGTGTAATGCCTTTGTATTGATAAAGAAATGTTATTAAGCTTGTGTGTTTGTGAATCAGGACAGACATATCATAATGAAGCATTCCGCGGAGATTCACCCTTGTACTATCATAGGACTTACCAGAGACGTTCATTTAATTTAATGAATTATAACTTACATATAGTTATGTAATGACAATGTGAACATGATCAACTCCTTTTTTTATCTTTGTATTTATGATTCTGGAAATGCAAAACTGATCCAAAGGTTAACATGATAGCCAACCATTGGTCTGGCTTCTTTGGTACTCTTCATGAAGAAGGTTTAGGAGTCAAAGACACGCCCAATAACGGCAAGCTTTACGGTGCTCAAACCATGTATTATCTTGATGTCAAGAGCTGATGGGCAGCCACTTCGGTGAAAGATTCCAACTCTACTTTTATACCTTCACCCCTGCCTACGAAAAGCAGCAAGTCGAATCATTCGATTCTGAGACTGAAACTTATCAATAGCTCGTGCAGAATGTGAGCAACAACAATCCTCATCAAAATGCCTGGAATGGAGTCCAGCACTACTTCCTGTTCAGAGCAGCCGTGCCCGCTGCAGCAAATGACGAGACAGGACACCATGGCACCATCCACCCATGATCTAAAAGGGTCCGGCTCAGATTACTTCGAGCCGGTCAGGAGCGCCTCCAAGCCTACGTCTGAGCTTTATGATGTTTGGCCGTGCACAACGGGTGATAGCAGCAATGGCCTGCTTTCCTCTACCGCCCATTCGTCCGACTCTGATCTTTTCTATGGTCTCTCCGCCGTAATTCCTGAATTGCGCCAACTGGATTCTGGAGCTCGGGCAGCAACAAAAGCAGAACGTGGGATCACATTCTTGGATGGTTGCCGGTTATATCCCAAGGCGATGGCGTGGTCGGTGGTCGTTTCATCGACCCTCATCATGGAAGGGTTCGACACTCTACTCATATTTTCTTTCTTCTCACTTCCTGCCTTTAGACGACACTATGGCGTGCCAACTGGCGACGGCGATTATGAAATTCCTGCTCGCTGGCAGTTTGGGTTTACCACGGCGGCGGAGGCAGGGCAAATCGTTGGACTGCTTCTCAATGGCCTGCTGGCCGATCGCGTTGGGTATCGCATCACTATAACTGCTGCACTCGTCCTCCTCGTCATCACCATCTTCATACCCTTCTTCGCGGTCAATCTGCAGATGTTGCTTGCAGGACAGATCTTGTGCGGCATCCCGTGGGGCGTCTTTCAGACGCTGACTATCAACTACGCCGCCGAAGTGATGCCAGTCGCACTCCGCGCATACCTTCTTAGTTACATCAACATGTGCTGGGTACTGGGTCAGCTCCTCGCAACGGGTGTGACTCGCGCATTCGCCAACAACGATTCCACATTGTCCTTCCGCATTCCATTCGCGCTGCAGTGGGCGATCGGCATACCCGTTCTGATTGGCGTGGTTCTGGCTCCAGAATCACCATGGTGGTTGATCCGGCACGACCGACCACAAGAGGCCAGAAAATCTTTGCTACGGCTGACGCGGAGAGGCAGCGTCAGCGTGGATGCCACGGCCGCCATGTTGACACATACCAACGAAGTTGAGAAACACCTGACGGGTGGCGGCACCATCTCATACTTGGACTGCTTCAAACGGGCCGACCTTCGACGGACGGAGATTACATGCTTGGTCTGGGTCACTCAGCAAGTCTGTGGCACCAGCCTGATGGGCTGGGCTGCATACTTCTACCAGCAGGCTGGGTTCGATACCAGCAAGGCGTTCAGCCTAACAGTCGGAACTTTTGGCCTGGCAATTGCTGGCGGTATAATCTCCTGGTTTCTAATGACCCGCGTGGGTCGTCGCACACTCTATCTTTCAGGGCTTTTTGTCCTTACTATCACGCTACTCGCTGCAGGGTGTGTCGGCGCAGCTTCGACATCTCGAGGACAGTTATGGACTCTCGGCTCTCTCCTCTTATTCCTCACATTCGTCTACGACATGACAATCGGTCCAATATGCTACGTGCTGGTCGCCGAGATCCCTTCCACCCATCTCCGCGTCAAGACCGCCGTTCTGGCCCGCGTATCATACAACCTAGCCGGCGTCCTTATCAACTGGATGACGCCGCATATGTTAAGTCCCGAATCCTGGAACTGGAAAGGCAAGTCCTGTTTCTTTTTTGCGGGGACTACCTTTCTGTGCTTTGTGTGGTGCTACTGGAGGCTCCCGGAAACCTTTGGCTTGAGCTATCTCGAGATCGACATTCTGTTCGAGAAGAAGGCCAAAACTTGCAAGTTCAGAGAGTTGCAGAACAACCTGCGGAATCGGGGCTATTTTGGGCTCGCGGGGGATGAGTGTCCTTTTCGTGGATACTGAGATTGCTCTTTTGTGCATAGGTTTACTTAGAATAAGAGATGAAGGAAATATCATCATAGATGAAAATATCTAACGGCAATTTACCACATAGTTAGTACATGCAATGACTTCCTCCATACTAGGCTGAACATTTCTGCGGGGCTAAGACATAACAGACAGTTCCATTTCCCCGCACGCGCAGAAAGTCAAAATTTGTGGAGATTCTGGAGTCTAGCCTCTAGAGTGAGTAGAGTCTAGACTCTAGAATGTGGATATCCCCATCCCATGGCCATGGATGACCACATGTGCCAAGCGCTCTTCCCATACTTAGTTTTCCTATGGTTCGATCGATCTTTCCCGCCGGGCGGTTCTGCTAGTACGGTAGGTCAATACAAGATATTCGGTGTTCACTGTGTCTCTAGGCACTGTTATTTGTTCCAATTGTTCGAGGTACTCGCTTCGCCTACACTGTGCATTATGCTTTTTTATTCCCAAAATAGAATACCGGTGCTTGCTGAGTCATATTCATCAGGTCTAAGTTATCATAGGTGGGGTCTGAATATAAATATATATAACTAACCTGCAACTAGCCTGAACTAGGGGACCGTTATCCAGAGCTCAGACTACGCTCCCGAAACATGACGACGCAGTTATACTCAAATTATATAATGAATAATAAGGCATAATAGTTATAAATTGCGCCGGACCGACTTTGCCTGAAATACTAAAACTCTTCGTTCCAGCGTGACAATCCGGCCTCTGCAAGATTATAGCAAAGTGCGTTATTCTGAATCCAAAAACTGCCACGACAAGCCATGCGGTAGCGAAAAGGTCACATCTTGTATTGAATCCTAGTAGCAGCAATCGGATCGATGTCATCAGATTCGAGATCAGCAAGTCTTGCTTCGTGCAGCCGCTCAAATGCACGCACTCGTGATATGAGTTGGTAAAGTATTTCCTGCGCGAAGGGAGTCGATTCTTCGGGAGGGCAGAGCTGTATTGCCTCTTTAGCCTTCGCAATGAACATGTTGACGGCCGTTGGAACGTCGATGGGAATATGTGCGTTGATATGCTCCCCTCCTTTCCATGCTAAGAGCAGAAATTTAGATAATGAATTGACGGCATGGTAGTATTCTTGGTGGACCCAGTATGGGAGATATAGAAAATATTGAGGCGCAAGGGAAGAAAATGTTGAGAAGAAATCTTTTGCTGAGGTCAAGGATGACTGGAGGATATCATAATCCACACGGGTGCTACTCCGGTTGTTCTTTGAGGAATCGTCTTCCAGAGCGGACTTGTATAAGAAGAGCTTCAGACTGTAGTATTGTAACGCCAGGATGGCTAGCACAAGCTTAGCAAATGTTGTCATATATGACGTAGTAAGACAATCGGATGTCACTCACAGTCCTGGATGCGGTCCTGTGCGCTTGATGGCTTCATATGCATTAATTCCGCTTCAAGATGCTTGACACACGTCTCGACCGGACCCGACGGGGCGATTTGCGGTGGGTTGTACGCATCGAAGGGAAGCTTTTGGACGATCCTGTGGGCCATACAACTTAACCGTGCCAGCCGGACAAGATACATGTCTGTAGGATGTTCCTGCAGCTCCTCAAGTACATGGCAGCATTCTTCAGTATAGCTCGTGTATCGAAGAGGATCCATATCTTTGAGACATGTTGCAGCCCTGGATGCGTCAGTTCTATTGCAGAGCAATGTTTGAGGGCCGATCTACATACACGCAGGTGGTATAAAAGCACCCGAGGTAAGCTCTCCGTTCAGCCGTGGTACGAACATTGCCATGCTCGCAAGATTGCTGTGGCTTTCCACTAGTTAGATTAAGCTTCTGATGGAGTCCAAGACTATTGAGCATGGCCAGAGCTAGGTGCAAGATGATATTCAGTTGTTCATCGGATTCGAACAGAGAATGATACCTATTATGGCGTGAGCCCTGAATTCCTTGGGTAAAATTGGAACGGAAACCTATAGATACCATGAGACGCAGACTAAGAGAGCCCAAAGGATATCAAGGCTCTTGTGCCCTTTCTTAACAATGGAGCGACTGACATGCTCGAGGAACTGATCTGTCATGCGTTTCTTCTGATTTGCATCGTCCAGACAAGTCACCATTAGAATCGCACTGGCGAGAAGTGGACTCTTTTGCTGCAACTCCGGCAAAATCATGTCAAGCGGGACGACAACAGAAGGGCAGTAATAAGACATTTCTGCTTGGTATCTTGTTAAAATCATCGATGCATTGTCATGATTAAGAGAGAAGCTTTCATCCCATGGAAGAACCGATTGCGAGGTATCTTGCGGCTGGCGTCTGCTTGCCTGTTCACACGTCAATGACGCACCAAACGTTATCCGAGATGCTTCACCGACAAGACAATCCATAGTGTCAAGCTTCTCCTCGAGTCTCGCCAAATCCCTTTGGACAAAGTCAATCGCCAACTCCTCTGCCGATCTCGTGGGTACCTACGACGGCAAGGCAGCCCTCCGCTTATGAGCCCCTGGGGCCTGAGCGCTGCACTCCCGCTTCAAACGAGAACATCTAGCCTTAATCAATGTGGCTCAAACACTTGAACTGAGACAGCATCGTACCGCTTACACCCGCCCGTCTCTTGTTGGTCACATTTCACTTTTGCGTACGCGCATTGCTGGCATGCCTTTGGCTCTCTGAGTCTTACCCGATGCCTTCTGACCATCACAACTACTTGTGGATCAACGACCTTTGATAGAGTAGCACTGCGGGTATATGGTTGGTTGAATGGTTCTTGTTGGAGTGCTGGTGAAATGTTATGGCTGATGGCCTGAGGCTTGAGGGACAAAGGGGGCACGGAGTTCCGTGTCCCGTATTAGCCAATCATTTCCAGTCACCAGTTTCCGTTCGCCGACGTGTCTGCCACGCAACGTGTTTTCTACCCTCCATATCATTGAAGATTGAGTCGGCAACGGCCAAAGAGAGTGCCGATTCGGGAAAAATGATTGCCTATATAAACGTGGTCGCCCTCGCTCACCACGTCCGCATGAATCCATCATCAAAACAATACCGTTGAAGTCTTCCTGACCGCCCGAATATTAATCAACCAACTGCCCCGGAAGACGTGACAAGAAAGTCATGTATTTAATCACCACAAGCCTTGAAATCAATGCTCCTCCAGCAATGGTCAGAGAGAAGGTATTGACTCCCGTTGATGCTAAGAACCAATGATCCTACATGAATAAACCTGTCTTTCTGACACCTTGTAACAGTTTCTCGACTTTTCATCCATCTCGAAATACTCTCCCGATGGATTTATCCGCTCGATCTCAGCCGTTGACTCAACTAAATCATCTATTGATCTCCAACCTGGTGACAACTTAAACGTCTGCGCAGGCTACGGGAAGATGAAGTTCACACCTGTCGTCTCATCGAACACGCAGTCAAAGTTTAGCTGGATCGGCTCTATCCCAGGAATCTTCACCGGGGAGCATATGTTTCGTTTCGAGGAAATTCCCGCCTCAGGACAGGAACAAAGCCGCACAAGGTTCGTCCATGAGGAGTCGTTCACGGGTCTCCTTTCATTTCTCATGGGGGAGGGCTTCCTCGCCAACTATGCCGGTTTCGGGGAGAATTCAAGGAAGGGGTTCGACGGGTTTAACTATGATTTCAAAGCGTGGGTCGAACAGGAGCAAACGGGAAATTGACCAAGTCCTGCATGATTTGCGCTGCTGTCTAACAATCTCTGTATGACACTGCTTGTCTGATACCTCATGCCACTCTCAAAGGAACTGTCTCTCTTTCCAATCCTCGCCGTCCGTCTTTCTGTTCTCTGATACTCTGCCTGTGTTTCGTCTTCATTTTTCTAAAACCCCACTTTATTGATTTGCGTTTTCGCATCAAAATGTTCACGCATAGTCGGGCTCGCGCCACAATCGAACAAAGAAGGATAACATAAAGTAAGCATCAAGCCAGAATCGGGGCTGCCTGGATGGCCCCACAGACACTGGGACTACCGAGAGCCCTAATTCTCTTCGATCCAGATCAAGTTGATGTCATCCGCCAGTTACAGGTTATTAATAGTTTATTGAGTTGTCAGGGAGGAATAGTCCGGACCAAGTCACAGGAAAACTAAGGGCGCCTTGGACTGAGAGATCCGTCTACTGTATGTCGATACGATTATAGACGCACACCGCTCCATTCTTTCCTCCCGCCGGTAGATCATCAGTTCAAGAACAATGCATGTATCAATAGAATAGATACTATATGTATGGTAATTAAGAATGAGGTCCTTCAATTATGTATATGAGGTGCCTTTAGCAGAAAACATATATGTATTTAAGTGGTGGTCTGTATTCGAATATGGGTGACCACGGGTCCAAGGTTGTTTATCAAGAGGATTAGATGCAGGTTTATATATCCACCTAGCTTCTATAGAGTAGTGAGTATATGTTTCTATTATTATGTTAAGTTCATGATTCAAAGTGTCGCATCATACTCCGAGATTTCGTTTATCATTAAGGAACAGTATACCTCTTGAGAGGTATATCTATAACCTTGAGTGGATAAGCTAGCCTCTTGAAAAGCGCCTACAATTACTTAATTAGTAAAGACTACAATCTCTACTTCTTGAATAAACATAGCTATATCTTCTATCGGATGGAAGAATGCACTGAAGATATGCCAACGGATACCCCGGATCCATGATGTCATTGATCCCCAGACTTCCCAACCACAAAACACAAACACCATCAATGAACCATCCATATGCTCTACCATCAACAATCAATCTTCGTATCTCACAAGGCAAATTAATGAGGATGGCAGCCACTTCATCCACGTACAACAGCATTGAAGACTATGGCATCGTGGGGGACATGCACACCTGCGCTCTGATCAGCAAATGCGGCAGTCTTGACTTTCTGTGCTGGCCCGTCTTCGATTCACCCTCTGTCTTCTGTCGCATGCTTGACTATGCACACGGAGGGCATTTCTCCATATTCCCTATACCAGATATCCAGCCAATTAGCAAGCAGCGATATCGACCGTACACGAATATGTTGGAGACCCGATGGATTGACGAGCAGGGGGTGGTGAGTCTACTTGACTACCTTCCTGTATCGAGTCACAAGATGAGCCCTGAGTGGTGTATTTGCGATGACGCCGCAGCTCGTAATGATCCACAGAAATCATGTCATTCAGCCGTTGTTCGCAGGATCGAATGCGTGAGGGGTGAAATGGAGATGGATGTTGAGGTCTTTCCTGCGTTCAACTACGCCAGAGACAAACACAGTGGCCATTGGGCTACTCCACAGAACTCCAGCGGCTTGCTCAAGGCATATACCTTCAAGAGTCAGACGCAAAGCTTGCAGTTGACTGTTCTTTCTGGTGCCGATATCACTGTTGAGCCCGCTGAGGCCGTTGCGCCGGCGGATCTGACGCTACACGAGAAGCAAGGCTCGAAAGGGCCGGGTCTCCATGCCAGCTTAAAGCTGAAAGAAGGGCAATCAATCTCATTTGTGCTGCACGACCCAGAAATAAGTCTTCCAGGGGAGGACTCCCTACAAAACTACCTGGACAGACTGGAAAAAGAGGCGCTCAACCTCTGGGGTGACTGGATCGCCCGTTGTACGTTCCGCGGCCACTACCGCGAGCAGGTCGAGCGCAGCCTCTTGGTACTCAAACTCCTCACGTACAAACCTACCGGGGCAATTGTCGCAGCTCCTACGTTTTCCCTTCCTGAGTTGGTTGGAGGGTCCCGGAACTGGGACTATCGATACTCCTGGCTTCGTGATGCCGCCTTTGTCGTGTACGTGTTCCTCAAGACCGGCTACCCCAGGGAAGCCGAGGCGTACATCAACTTCATCTTCGACCGCGTCTTCCCTCCAGTGAGGGATAACGAATGCGTCGGGGACCCCGCATTCCTCCCCATCATGGTGACGATTCGGGGCGAGAGCGAAATCCCAGAAAGCGAATTAGAGCATCTAGAGGGATACAAGGGCAGTAAGCCTGTACGTATCGGAAACGCAGCTGCAAACCATATACAGCTGGATATCTATGGCGAACTCATGGACAGTGTTTATCTATACAACAAGCACGGACGACCCATCTCCTACGAGCAGTGGGTCGCCGTCCGCCGCATGATGGCGCATGTGATTAGAGTCCGGAACGAGCCAGACAGGTCGCTCTGGGAGGTCCGCGGGGAGATGCAGAATTTCGTGTACAGCAAAATCATGCTCTGGGTTGCGCTGGACCGAGCAATACGTCTAACCGAGAAGCGATCAAACCTCCCGTGTCCTGACCTGGAGGAGTGGAGGCGTGCACGCGATGAGCTCTACGATGAGATCATGACGAAAGGTTACAACCTCAAGGGCAAGTATTTTTGCATGAGCTATGAGAACCAGGATGTGCTCGATGCCGCTGTTCTAATCGCACCACTGGTATTCTTCGTCGCTCCAAATGATCCCAGATTCCTGCAGACTCTGAAGAAGATCATGTGTTCCCCGGCCAAAGGTGGGTTATCCGTTGCCAATATGGTATCCCGGTACGATCACACAAAGGTGGATGATGGTATGTTCTCCTCCCACGCCACTATTTTCCCTACTAACTCCAAATTCAGGGATTGGCGGTGCCGAGGGCGCATTCGTGATGGTGACTTTTTGGCTGGTCGAAGCAATGATGCGTGTACGTCTTCGTATGCCTCCGAGAAACGAAGTACTAACATGATACGCAGGCCTCAAAAGCAATGCCATATCAGAACGACGATCCATTCTACACCCAACTGCGTAAGACGGCGGTTACGCACTTTGACAACATGCTCTCGTTTGCAAATCATTTGGGCATGTTTTCGGAAGAAGTGGCTATATCAGGGGAGCAGATTGGTAATACACCACAAGCCTTTAGTCATCTGGCGTGTGTTAGTGCTGCAATGAACCTTGGGGAGCAAGCCGAGCGATGAAGCACTTCAATTTCATGCAAAGCTCGATACCGATAATCGCTGCACATTCCAGTACATAACCATTGTCTATCTTTCCAGTTGAAACTGCTTTTCGGAATCATATCTTTTGGCCATGATTCCCCGACATGGAGTCTCGTCGTTTGCAAATTCCTGGGACAAGGAGGTTCGACGCAGTCGTGCTCTCTAGGCCGTAAAGCCAAGTAGCGGACTGTCTCTCTTCTTCTATTTCTCATGCTTATAAACATAGGAGATATTCTAATAGACAAAGCCGCAACCAAGACCGGGTAAAACCGCAGTATTTCAAATGCTGCTTGTTTATACGTGCTCTACAAAGTATACCTTGAGACCATCGTGGCACTCAAGAAACAGATTAAAGACAAATTGCATATCACAGATTCCTATATGTCTCACAAGGCATATAACTACCCTTCCAGCTACTCCATGCCTATCCCGATTAGGTTTGCATTCCATTGCGCAGGTTGTCATACTGCGATACCGGATAGTCCAATTCATTCTCCGTCTGTTCGAAGGATCCCGTGCCTCCAAGTGCATTTACTACCTGATAGTCTATCAGCACTGACGAGGAAACCGCTAAAGAGTGTACTTACCGTGGTAATCAGACTATCAGTTCCGGTCTTATCGCTGCTGCTTTCCCACCACATGGCGCCCCCCAATCCCAAGGACTTGATATAGCTAGACTTCATAGTCGCCACCTGAGGAGTGTCATAGCTGATTAAGTACTTGTTCGTCGCGTCGTAGCTGTAGCTCGCCATGATATCGGGAAGGACATGCTCGGTTGCGCCCGCTTGAGGCAGCGCCTTGTAGTCCCAAACTCCATTCTCCCAGCTGCCCGAACCGACGCCGTTGAAGGGCTTGCCGAGTCCGTCGGTGTTGGCGAAGGAGCGGCCATAGAGAGGCATGCCGAGGACGATTTTGTTTGCGGGGACTCCGCCGGCACGGTACAGATCGATTGCGGTCTGGGTGTTGAATGGCGTGGAGAGCGGGTTGGAAGTATCGTTGTAGGTGTTGGCTTGATGACCGGTCACAGCGGAAAAACTACCGGCGTAGTCGTAGGCCATGAGGTTCCAGAAGTCGAGTTGCTCATCCATGTCTTTGAGGTGGAGAACATCGATCTTGTCGGGTCCTATGCTACTCAGAACAGTCTCAAGGGGTAGGATGCGAGCAGTCTACTCACCAGCTGGACAAGCGATAGTCAGAAGAAAATGCTGTCCGCCTGCATTTGCAGCACTGTAGCTGTCCAGAGCCTAGTCACATTAGCATATGCCGTCAACAGTCGCGTTCGCAAGCACATACAGCTCTCACTTCCTTGAGCAGCAGAACAAAGTCGTTTGCTTGTTGGTCATTTTCGGGATACTAGGCCTATTAGCCAGAGCCAACCTTGAAGGCGTGCATCACTCACCTCCCAATCGATATCCAGCCCATCAAATCCCAAGTCCTGCAGCAACTTCACAGAAGTCTGGGCAAACTTCTTCCGTCCAGCATCGGTACTAGCCGCCGGAGCAAAGTTGGGAGAATAGGTCCACCCACCAATCGACAAGATAACCTTGAGGTTACGGTTCTGCTTCTTCAAGAGATACAACTGCTTGATACAGCCGTAGACGTTGTTCCCGGTATCAGACCAGGAGTCAGTGGGGTAATGTTTCTCAATGTCGGCGTACGAGTCTGTCATGTAGACTTCCCCGGTTTCAGGACGCACATTGGCAAAGGAGTAGAGAACGTGCGTCAGTCTCTGGGCAGGAAGGTCCTGGGGATTGTGGTTGCGCCCGTAGATGGCCTAGATAGTCAGTGATGACGTTAATTTGAGGTGAAGACAGTGCTAACCCAGTTCACAAAGTAAACGACCGATCTATAACCGGAGCTAGCGCGCGCCTCAAGGTCGGTATTGCCGGCATCGCGATTCCAGATTGCTGCTGCATCGACAGAAAGACTGCCGAGCATAAGAGCGACCTTGACGACGGTGGAGGTTGCAAAGCGCATAGTTGTCGTTCAGTGGAGATTGTCGTGCTAGCTGGTCGGATGCAGTTGTCTATTCTCCGTAAATGACACGAGGCACGCTGCCTATTTATCTCCAACCCCCATCGTCTTCATGCTACTTCCATTCGCGACCTCTACAACACTCGGCCAATACAGGGTCGCGTCTGGCGAAGTCCCATCGTCGCGTTGTAGGTATAGATAACCTCCGGCCCCATCATCAGTAACCCTGATGGCAACGTGTCACAAGGTCAGGGATCTGAGATCAGATGGAGAGATAAAGCAGTGACGAATGAGGTTCCGGTGACCCGACGGGCATAGATCTTGCAGGAACCTCGAGTCACAGGCCAGGTTTCACGTACCTGACCATCCTGCATGCGACGCCGGCAGATGTGAGTGAACTAGTCCTATTCGTCCAATGGGAGCATCACTTTGTGCATTAAAGGCAATGTGACTCCGTGCGTGGAGGGCCGCCAAGGCGCTTAGCTGCGTGAGGGGTCTCCTTAATCTCCTGCTCGATGTAACGACAAGAAGACATGTATATTGAAGCACATGCCCTTCTGGGTTGTTATTCCGCTGTTAAAGGGGTCAAGAGGTTTCTACAGGAGCGAGAAAGGGGGCATGCTGCTATGCGACGTGACCGTTGCCGCCGAGCCCAAGAGATGTTACTCCCACTCTCAATTTAAATCGACTGCGCAGTTGGACTTGCGATAGCCGATTATGACTCGTTATATCTTTTGCAATGTAACATGCCGGTCAGCTTAATATCCTCCTGATAGGGTCTTTCAGACACTCTGGGCTTGAACTCCTTGACGGCCCCGCGCGATCGAATGCACTCTGGGGTTATGCTTCTTTGCGCAGCTTTGCTAGTAAATCCTCACTAGTCAGACACGTTGCCAGCTTCTGGACTCCCACGAGCGTTAACTCATCGCGCGAGCCTTCATCTTGCTGATTAGCATAGGTTGGTACCAAGCCGATATCCCGAAGAGCATCTCCTGCACATGGCAGAAATGGAGGCCCCCCATGTTGAGCCTGCCAAGCGTCGTAACGCTTGGAGACACGCCTGCCTTCGCAACCGCCTTTTCGCGCTGATGACGGAATTTCCGGGGTCTAGCCAGTAGCCCAGGTAGCGTTCAGCCGCCCTCGTTGCTGTCACTGTACGCCCTTGTAGAGATAATGGCGTGTATCGTGGGTCGATATCTTGGGTGTTGAAGTGTACAAGCGCGTACTTCTTTGGGTCGAGGACGGAGGCATCCGTTCTGGCCTATTGGTCAGCCTTTCGGCAAGCAGATCTGAGTTTCTTGCGTGGTCTCGCGCTCGCTGTCTCCCTTGGCCATGAAACAGACATCATCCACCCAGCCATTGCTAGTCACGCCTCTCCCGCAGTTCTCAATGAGGTCTGCGTTGTAAATTAGATAGAGGATCGGCGAAACCGGCGACCCTGCGCGGGTGCCCTCGGTGTCGGGATTCGATCGGAGATGCCCTCGGGCATACGAATCTTTGTGATTCGATTTGTCAAGAAGGCCTTTACCCATGGGACGAGCTGTCCAAGGCGTCGTTGTCTGAGGTTGTGGAGTAAGCGACCCTATGCGACATTGTCGCACGCTCCTGAGACATTCAGCATCAACAGTGACACCACCGGTTGCGTCTTCCCCAGGCCAGTTTTATTCGGTCGATGATATTCTGAATAGCATGGTCCGTGGAGTTGCCCCGTCGACCACCGAGATGGGTTCTCGGAAGCAATCCCTCGGTTTCCACTGCGTAGCTGATTCGTTGTGCGACTACTGCTTCCACGAATTTACCGAGTGCGTTAAGCAGCGCAACTGGTCGGTAGGACTCTGCAAGTTGGTAGTCGCTTTTGCCTTCTTTTCTTAGGACGACCGTGATTGGGTGTTGGAAGTGGGATGGGTTAAAGCGAGCGCGCATGCATGCGTTAAACAACTGACCGAGCACTTGCAGGATTAACGGTATGTCGATAAGCTTATGCCAGAGGGAGTTCAGAATGCCGTCTTCTCCTGATGCCTTTCCTGCCTTCGCCGTTCTTACTGCCTCTTGTATCTTTTGTGCCGTAATTGGGGGGAATTCGATCGGTTGCAGGTAGTTAAAAGAGACAATGTCAGAGAGATCTGCTAGCGGTGGTTGTTGGAAAAAGGTTACCCGGAAGGCTTCTGCTTTCTGGTCGACAGTCTCTGCGAGCTCTCCTTGTGTTTGGCGATCTTGGATCTGCAATGAGGGGGTGAGACCTTTCTCGTAGGCCCCATCCCGTTTCCTTGCCCATTTAGCGAGCCGCCACATACCCAGAGGGCATCCTCGATGACCTGCTGGACTCGGCGCCGGTGCGCCCCGGATAGTGCTTTTTTGACAAGACGCGTCGTCTTGTTCCGTGCCTGAGACTATCACATCCAGTCATCAGGAGCCTTTGTCCTCGTGTTCCTGCGTCGCAGAGGACGGACTTCCTTGACTGCGGCCTTGCATTCGTCGAGCCGGGGTTCGACCGTACCCACGAGTTCGCCCACGGTGTTGAGGATTCAGTTGCTGATTGGAAACGCGTCTTTCCGCGCAAGTTGGATGTGGGGAAAAAAGCAGAGATGCGGCAGGCAGTTGTTAGACAGGCCTGTCAAAGATCAAAGGGCCTCGTAACGTCTTGGAAAGAAAGGAGAGAAAGCAACAGATGGTTGATTGAACTAACGTAACAACAAAGAGAGAAGGGCCTATGTATGTGAGGCCTCAGGCCAACGCTGCAAACAGTTGAACAGTTCCTTCCCTTCAAGGTTTCTTTCCAGGCAATGCAACTTGAGATGCATCCCCCATTATCGACGAGAAATGCTTTCTTTCTTTCTTTCTTTCTTACCTTGCCCTCCTCCGTTTTTCAATTACCACATCGAAGTACTGTCTTCCAAAGGCTTCATCACCCGAAGTGATTATTCTTTTGCCTACATCACTAGGTTCTGATAGGTACAGTAAACATCCTTCTCAGGGAAAGGACATGAAGTCCTCCCCCAGGCTACCTCGAAGTCTATCTTACACATCTTAAGGTTTCACTATGATTATGGCTCCTGTAACTGCCATTCTTGGGCTCGCAATAGCGATTGCGGTCAGGGTCACAGCTATCGATATCGATACCAGTGGATTTCTGAGTCCTCGGCTTTCGTATAGTGTCGGAGGCCATGCAGTGTGTGTCAATGGCATTGTGCCTGTCCATGTGTCCGGTGCATCCAACGTTCAGCTTAATTTACCATCGTCCACAAATCGAACAGAGGCCACGCAACTCCTCCTAGACTTGTTTACCGTCAACTCGACGATCGTTGCTCAAGTAAGCGGACCTGAAAGACAGATCTCGCAACAGTTCAACATCAGCAGTAGACTATGCTACCCGAGACAGAATGCCACTGGTGACGAATATTCTACGGTCCAGTTCCTGACACACGGCATTGGATTCGGACAGAATTACTGGGATTTTGCCGCTCCGTCAAATAGCTACATTGACTCTGCGGCTCAGGCTGGACAAGTCACATTCTCCTATGATCGTTTAGGAGTAGGAGAATCGTCTCATCCTGACCCAATCCAGATCGTCCAAGGACCTGCTCAGGTCTCCATCGCACACGCTCTAGTCGGTCTCCTCCGGGATGGAGAGCTGTCAGCTACAAATTTTTCCCGTGTTATTGGGGTTGGTCACTCGTATGGCTCTGCGATTACGACCACTGTTGCAGCCACATACCCGCTTGATTTTGATGCTCTTGTTCTGACTGGCTTCGGGGACAATGCCACTGGTGCACCACAGTTTTGGGCTGCCCAAAATCTCGTCCCAGCGTCCACGGACCTGTCGCAGAGATTCGTTGGCCTTGAAGATGGATATCTTGTTGCGTCCACCATCTATGGTGTACAGTATGCCTTTTTCCACTTTCCAGGGTTCGAGATTCCCATTCTGTATCTGGCCTTCGCAAATAGACAAACAACAACGTGGGGAGAGCAATTCACCATGGAAACGCTCGAACACCCGGCCGAATCTTACAGAGGGCCGGTATTTGTGGTGAATGGGGTGCATGATCTTGTCTTCTGTCAGGGGAACTGTAACTTTCCCAGCAACGTTGCTCTGCGTACCTTGAGGAATGTCTTTCCTGCTGCAGATGCAGCGAGGTCCGGCGCATTTCTCTTGCCAAACAGTGGACATGGACTCAACCTGCACGCTAATGCCCCGTTGGCTTTTGAAAGGATTCAGAGCTTTATCTTGGATTTGGACTTGGACTGAACGGCATAGCGCACTGCATGGGTCTGAGGCCTCTGTATCCTGTGACCTTTTCCCCCAAACCTGAGCGGGCCGCGGTCCCCTTTTATTATCGTTCCATTTTTTTATCGTCACCTTTTATCCATTCCTTGCCTCATTGATAGACCCCTAGCTGATCAATCAAAGTCATCCACCCTTTCAATAAGGTCTTTAAAACAGCCATTACCTCTCGTAGGAACCGGAAGTGGTCCAATCGGACTTACGTTATACCCTAGGGATATCCTCAATTGAGAGTACCTGCGGTATCATTATGGTGAGAACTACTTGGGTAACAACTCGGATTATAAGCATCTGGTTTCTCATAGCTTTTCAAGAAAATCATATCAGACATAAAACTCTGACTTGGAACAAGAAAGATCAAGCATTCTTGAACAGCCAGACAGTCTGCGAAGCACAGTATGCCTTGAGCCCTTCCACTCCAAACTCAACCCCAATCCCACTCTGCTTATGGCCCCCAAAGGGGATATGGGGAGCAACAGCAAAGTGCGAGTTTATCCAGACATTGCCCGTATCCAAGCAATCCGCAAGTCGCTGAGCGCGGTCTAGGTCCCGGCACCAGACCGATCCGCCAAGCCCTGACGGGTCAGCATTTGCGCGATCAAGGACCTCGTCATCCGCGCTCCATTTCAGAAGAGGAAGGATGGGCGCAAAAGGTTCCTCGACGACTACTCTGGCCTTGTCGGGGGGGTTGTCGACGATCGTGGGCTGGATGAAGAATCCGGCTGGATCGCCGGGGCTGCCGCCGAGGACGGTGGTGAGACCCTCGGAGGAGATCGAGGCCAGCAGGTCCCGGGCTTTGTTGTACTGCATCTCGTTCTGGATGGGGCCGAAGAAGACGTCCGGCTTGGTTCCTTCGCCCACTGGGAAGGTCTTGACAATGCTGACCAGCTTATCGCGGAATTCATCATATATGGATTCATGGACATAGAGACGCTTGATCATCATACAAACCTGGCTGCAGTTCAGGAAGGAAAGGACGGCGATCTGATTGGGTCAGTTCACGGGGATTGATCTTTCAGGGCTCGGTAGTCTTACCTTCTGCACCACTTGGTCGACATCAACGTCCTCGGTCACGATAGCTGTGTCGTTGCCTCCCAATTCAAGGGTACAATGCTTGAGCGACTCCCCACAAGCAGCAGCTACCCGCTTCCCAGTGGCGGTGGAACCAGTAAAACTAACCTTGTTGATTCCCGGATGGGCAGTGATGAGAGGACCCAGGCTGTCATCCCCGCTAAGCGCCTGGAACAGGCCTTTTGGGAAGAAAGGAATGGCCAACTCGGCCAGTTTCAAAGCACAGTAAGGGGTGAAAGGAGACGGTTTGACGATAATACTGTTGCCCGTGATCAAAGCAGACACAATCTTCCCCATCGCCAAAAGCACCGGGAAATTCCACGGCACGATAGCCGCAGCCACACCTAGGGGGGTAAACCGCTGGACGATTCTACACTCTGGCGTGTCTTCGAGCACAGTTTCAGGAAGGTCCAGGCTTGACACGACCCTGATCGCGGAGACAGCCCTGTCTATCTCTTCTGCTGCTTGGGACAGCGGCTTCCCTTGCTCCTGCGTGAGCAGTTTGGTGAATCCATCCTTCTCTGCTTCGAGAGCATCGGCATACTTAGCGAGGGCGGCGCGACGTTCCTCAAGAGGAACTCGTCTCCACTCCTTGAATGCTGCCTGCCCAGCGGTGACGGCCTGGTTGAGGTCGTCCTGTGTTGCCACTGGGACTTCCGGATTTGGTTGCCTGTTGGCCGGATTAATGCTATGACGGGTTTTCGTCGTCGGAGCAAGCTCGCTATTGATCACATTGTGGAACACCTAAGGCTGAGTTAGCCTGATAGAAACACATCCGGTGACACGTCGTCGGCAAAAAAAAGGAGGGATCGGTCCATACGGTAAAATTCAGACGCCTTAGCCCATTCATTTTGGCGAAGTAGTCGGCAGCGAGTTCTCGGAAAAGTGTTGGATCAAGTAGAAAGTGAACAAGACGGGTCTTGTAATTTGACTTTGTTTAGGAACAAGAGCGCTGTGCCGTCCCTTGCCAGGCAATTTATAAAATATTGCAAGTAGAGAGCAGAACATCTCGCCAAGGGGCGGTCGGATGTGGTATGAGCATCAACTGCCGACATTACGGCAGACTATTTTACCTTGTGGACTTCGGTTTTTTTACAATGATTACGTGCCACCACTCCCGCCCTCCCCACTATGGCACGCGCTGGACTGATATCAATATCATCATATAGTAGTGGCACTAAATTATCATATAGTAGGCATATCGAATCACCATATAGTAGAGATATCAAATCGTCATATAGTAGGGATATTAAATGGTTTGAATCGCCAGATAGTAGGGATATTGAATCCTTATATACTAAGGTAGTGCGGCTAGTGCCCTGTATAGGTAGAGTATATATACATAGAAGGTCGTGGGGGACACCCACTAACACTGCATATTCAAAATATATATATCCAAGTATAGTGGTATTTAATGTCCCTACTATATAATGATTTAAATCGTTCGATATCTCTACTATATGATAGTCCAATGATTCGATATCCCTACTAAATGGTGATTCGAATCCCTACTATATGATGATTTGAATCATTTAATATCCCTACTATATGGCAATTCAAATTTGTGGAGGTAGTGGCAATAGGCAATACATGTAACATGCCACGAACAGTAAAAAAATCCAAAAGTCCACGAGGTACAAACAGTCCTCCGTACGGCAAGTCAAAATGTTTATAGCAAATCGAAGTGTTGTGTGGCGTATAGAACTATACAAGCAGCTATCGCTTCAATCTGGGGTAGTATGGGGAGAGGACCCACATGTTGGTTACTTTAATCAGCTGGGTTACACAGACCAATCAAGGGCGTACCCGCGCTTATCAACAACCTAGAGGGGCATTGGAGCCTACTATAAACTGATAAGCGAATAAGAGAACAAGTCACAGAGCGAATCGCAATACAAACATGGTCATAGGCAAGAGATACATGCCGACCTTCCTCCCGTATCAGTACTATTTCTCGGCGATGTGTGCTGACTCGGCTATGGTAGTGGTATCCTCTTCCCCTGAGAGCACATGGTGATGTGCGAACCTCTTCCGCTCCCTGACGGACAAGTAGACAGTGGAGACGATGAGAACCACTCCAATGACCACAACAGCATAGTCTGAGAGTGATTAACAATACTACAAAAGATGAGACGTACTCATGCTTCGGCCCGTTACCGGGAGAGAAGGCAGGAATAGGAACAGAACTGTGGTGAGGAGGATATAGCCGATAGCTACCTGTGCGGAAGTCAGTCGATCTAAAAACAAGCAGTAACAGACGATGGGGACTTAGTACAAGGTTAACTGTCCACCCGATGACCGGGCTAAGGGTCCAAGGGCTGCTAGGAAGCTGGTTGTGACCGCGCAGGCAGTGGATGATGATCGGGAGGCCGTAGGAAATGTTGAAGCAAAGTACGGTGGCGGAGCCCAAGGCGTTGAATGCACTTGAAGAAGTCAACGACTCAGGTGTTGATCCAAGAGCCATGGATAGGAAACTCACGTTGAAGAACCGAGGTAGATGCAACCGCAGCACAGGGTCAAAAACACAGTGAGCCCGAGAGCATTCAACGCGTTCCCAGGGTAGGGTGCACTTTCATCCAAATTGGTGACAAGGGCATTCCGGGATCTCTGTGGTAAGCGTCAGGCACGGCTGATCATCTACTGGTATAAATGATTATGGTTCTCTCAACTGGCAAGGGCAAATATTATTCGGCTGGAGGTAGTCATGATTGCCACGATACCCATCAACAGGCGGACAATAGGGAACCTGCAACCCGTTGCATTTAGCAATCAGAAACCCAAGGTCGCTAACTTGTGTGGAGTGGACGGCATACAATAACAAGCAGATTGCCCCGGCCTTACTCTTCATAACATCAAGGAGAATCTGTAGGAGGGGACCATAACCAGAGGTGATTATAGTACTGATATCTTGTGACACGAACAGAAGGACAATTATAAATGCAAAGCTCATAAAGGCCCCGATTGCTACACATGCAAACATAACTCTGGGACCATGGACAGACAGGTTTGGGATTTCTTTCCAACAGGATTGTGTCAGTATTTAATTCATGGATAAGCACGCAAGGACGCAACAGCGTCCTGATTCGTTAGTAAGATGATTCAGGTACATATTGCTCGGCCGTCGTTCTGTTGAAAACTTTGCAGAACACCTGGATATGCTCCTAGATCCGCTTGGAAGCGGTAATGAGATCTGTGGAAAGGTTAAAGATTTGGACTACTTTGCTTTTATGAGTCCCCTAACAGTCATTGCTGCCAATTGGAAGGCATGCAGGGAGGTTTCTATGCTTGAGCAATACTGACTTTTGCATGCGTGCTCACCCACTAGTCAATATCTATTTATCAGGGTCACCCTCGCATTCCGAGCGCTGTGCTGGCTGATTGGTATTCAGTGCGATAAGAATGGAATCACAGGACGTAAATAGTTCACCACTTAGCAACTGAATAGCGGCTGGTAAATATCTGTATCCAAAAGATATCCACTATCGCTACACAGATAGGAGCTACTATTGATTCGTTGAGATATTCTGGTTTAAGCACGAGGCCCAGGCGCAGACATTGCTGGACATCGGAGTCTTGCGTTTCCCAGACCCCGAACATCCGTATTTTAAAAGTACGAATCATCTCTACGATGGTATTGAATTGACTCAGCGCGACTTTCCAACAATTCTACCTTAGCTTTACCGTATCAAGTTGCCCACTTGGTCGTATAGTACACGCGTTGTCTTTGCCCAGATCGATCAGAATGGAATTACAGGAGGTAAGCAGTGGATTACTTACCAAATGACTAGTTACTGAGAAATATTTGCAGAATACTACGCCCGCAAATTTAAGCCGCGAAAGTCTGTTATCGACAGCCTCATGAGTGAAACTCGTCAAAAGGCTACGAAGGAAGCTGAGGGTTGTTTTACTTGATTATCCAGCAAGTTAATAAGGGAAAACAGAGTAGCAGCCGAGGGCAGGAGAGGGCAAGTGATCGGTGAAGCCTACGTAGGCTTGCTTATTTGAATTCGGGGTTTGACTACTCGCTGTCTTTGTTGTATGATTTCACCATATTCTGCAGTTAACTAACTTCATTGTTCTATTGACTAGTAATGACCACGGCACATGGCTCTGTAGGCATCAATATCATGGACTGGTATCGTGAATCTGGAGTAATAACAGAACCAGCAATAGTGGACCCGGCACGTAATTTTGACCAACGTGCCTCCAGATCGAGCAGGTTCCTTGCCGACGCTATAATAGAACGACTCAGTGAGGTACCTGCCCTTGATAGCACCGTCCCAATGCCGTCGGAACTGTTGAACAAGGTTCTCGGTGTCATCGACCCAGCGTCTGACATATCCCAACGCAAAGAATCATCTACCGTCCCGGGAAGGGGGAGCATTCTCATCACTGCGTGAGCCACGGCCAGCCGGTCCGGATCTGAAAACCTGCTGTGATGTCGGTTTAGAAGAACGCTGCCGTCCGGTATTGCCTGACCTGACTGCGAGGCCGACTGACGGTGGGCCGAACGAGGGAGCTGTCTCCATTGACCCGGTTGATGTGGATTGTGGAGTTGTCCGCTGAGCTGTAGCCACTGTGGGCTTGCGAAACTTCTCTGCGAGTACGGTGTCACCTATAGGGATTGGCTCGACCCACTTCAGGAAGTTGTCCATGAGCCTGGAGTATTCGGATCTATCCACATCGAAGCTGTAAAGCGGAGTAGACTGGACATTCAGCTTGCCCTCATCGAAGTAGCACTGGATGACCCGTGCATGCGACGGCATTAGGAAAGAGACCGCGATCACCTGTAAGAAATTATCACCAATCGGCCTTCGAACCCGGAGCAAATGGTTAACATATTTCACGAACCGGGAAAATCATATGGTATTTAGATGATCGCACCCCCCCTCTTGACAGCGCATATAACTGAGCCGACATGGAACCGTACATCCAACTGACCAAGAGTTCCAGCTCACACACGGTGATATCATCATTCTTTTCGACGTCGTTGCTGCTCTCCATCAGGAGAACTCGGTGACACGATTCCGTAAATCCTGCAGCTGTCACGACGGAGGCAGATTTCGGTCCGCGGCAGATGGATCCTAACTGACCTCTCTCCGGTCCACCGTTCCTATGAGTGAGTCCAAGGGTTAGCATAAAGCTCGGCAACAGGTTAATATTTCGTGTAGGGCGGGTGCAACAAAAAGAAGGCCGTCTTACATGATGTTGTGGGACGAAGGTTCGCATTTCTCGTCCTGGGACTCCGCGTAGTTAAGGTAGGTCTGGACAAGAAAGTCAAAGCGCCCACCCTTATAGGATGATTCACGGAGTTCTTCGGGACGCATGCCAAACACAGCGACCAAAATGTCGTTTTGCGGATATTGGTGGAAGCTAGCTTGGTCAATACCGGCTTCTGTAACAACTGACTCCTTGCGAGGGTTGGGCGAGAAAAACAAAGTGGGTGTGGAGAGGTCCATCCGAGAGTATACGATTCCAAGCGCCTCAGATCGTTCGGCGTCTATGTATTCATCCAATCATCCTCGACCTCCTTGAGCTTTTGGTATAAGTCTCGCACATTATGGTGCCTGGCAAGGTACTCTTGGTTTCTGATCCCCATGGTCGCTTTCAGTGGTTTCTGATCTTATGAAGGAGAACTTGGCTGGTGTGAGGCAGTTATAGAAAAGTGAGATGGATAGAGGAAACTCAGAGGGCACGCGGAGGGGCTTTGGGAAAGAGAGATGTGTCTTATGCTATATCTGTACCAAAAGAAAATAGTGAATGTCCTATTGTCTAGTTATCATCATGCGGCCATGCCTGGTGGCCGGTCTGTATGTGTACTAGACATAATGACGTGGAGTATGGACTGACAAGACCAGCCATTAGTAAAGAATTTCCATGGTCCTGAATCAAGTGAATATTAAAAGTTTCTACTTTCCCCCACTTTTTAAGCCTACCTGCAGGTACAGAAAACTAAATTGGTTATCAGACCCGCCCTCAAACCCATGCAGGTTGAATTATTGATAATAATAGATATGTTGGAGGTGCTGCCTTGGCACAGTTGGCCCTGCATTCACCCGTAGGACATCTGTGTAGGTTTCAGATAGCTTCCTTCCCCTATTTCTCTGTAGTAAGTAGGCCATAATATCATCATATTCTTTCCCTGTCAGTTTCACTAGGTTATGAGACCTCCTATTCTCATGTTACATTTGTTTTACCTCTCTTCTCTTAAGATCATTCTTTTTTCCTGTTTCACCACAAAGAATCACTATGAAGAAACGCAAGAAGAAACAAATCAAGATACTAATCAAAGAGAAACAAATCCAGAGACAAATTAAGAGACAAACTGAGAGACAAAACAAGAAATGAATCCGTCCATACGGAATCAGCAAACAAGGGAAGCAAAACAAAGAGGTTCCTAGCCATACAAACGCAAGGCAATCACAGGAAGCCACAGAGGAGACCTGGCCATAATCAATACAAAGCAAATGAGGGAAGCCAGATAGGCAACCTGGCCAAAAACAATACAAGGGCGGTGGAAGAATGATGAGACAGGGGCACCAATCATTTAATGTATAAAGGAAGATTCAAATAAGACCGGAGCTAAGACTAGGGAAAAACATAAGAGAGGAGCACGGGTGGAGATTTTGGCATAGCATATAGATATGGCTATCTAGTGGGGTATGCAGCTGCATGATGCCGCAAGGTGGACTAGCATTGTCTCTTTCTAGGAAACATGATGGTATTGGTGTCCTGCTATGAAACCTTAGAGCAGTGAAAGCCTTGTATGAGGGAGACAATCATGCCGGAAGTTCTCTATCCGAGACTGAGGGACAAGGGGATATTCACTCTTGAGCCTCAAGACCAGTGAATGTCCTGTAGGAGGGAGACAATCATGCCGGAAGTTCTCTGTCTGAGACTGAGGGGCAAGGGGATATATTCACTCTTAAGCCTCAACTATCGCCACACTAAGAAATCGAATGCAGAGAACTCCAACAGTCTGTATCGCTTTACCTTGTCTTATAATCAGTTGAATCGCCCTTCCACGTCTTCAAAAAGAAATCCCACTTCCAACAGAAATTCCACTTTCAGAATCAAATCTCAGACGAGCAGACATGGCGCCGAAGCCTATTGCAATTGATCTTCCGTCAACTCCATCTGAATGGAGAAAGATGGCCCGCAATGAGGCTATTCCAGCCCCTAGCAATGCGAGACTCAACGCAATGACAGCGGAAGAGCGAGCCGCTCTCCATCTAAAAGAGAATCCAATCAATCTGTCGCTTCGGGACTTGGGCGGATGGCCCAGTGCATCTTCCATGACGAAGCCCCATTTCCTGACGACCAGAATCCTGTGGCAATTTGTCACCAAAGACCAACTGCACAAGCGCATCATAGACAAAGTCTCCAAGACGGCGACGGCTTGCGCCAAAATCACTTCAAGGGCAATGACTTGGACTTTGATCGGTAGTTGAACGACATTTACGACCGCGGAGGAATTCAGCCCCCTTCTGGAGAGGCCACACATATAGGCATGTATACTAGCATACGCCATGAACAGCTGACTGTTAAAGCAACAGCGATGTTTACGCCCACGGCAATGACCAGTCCACCAAGCGGCACGCGGTCACACGGTGGTCCCGTTGTTCCCGGCCTGGATGGACCCGCAGACGACGATGATTCAGGCGAGGATGAGCTCAGCAGCCTGTCAGCAGCGGAGCGGTCCCAATTTAGTTCGCTGCATGAAACCGTGTCAGGGCAGTCAGAAAGTTCTGCCTTGACTCCCGATGAGTGGTCCCTGGCGGAGGGAGAGGATCAGGTGAACGTCGCGTTGGTTACGTTTCTATCAACGTTTAACAATGACCTGCAAGGCTGCCAAGCTCGACTGGAGCCACCTCAAGAAACGCCTAGACTTTTTCCTGGGTCGTGCTAATGTCCGATCCATCAATGATGGATCACTGAGGGCCAGGTATACTGGCGATGTTCTTGCGGTTTTAGAGGTCAAGCCGATCCGGCTCATCGAAAAGGGGCTAGCCACCCTCATGCAGATGGGGTTGGAGATGATGACCCACGTCCTTGACTGCGAGGAAAAGAAGATGACGAAGAAACGGTATGTCTAGACAAAATGCTGTATGGGAAACGACTACCTGCTAACAAATCCATTAGCTACTGGAGGATCTCCCAGCACTTTGATGAAATCTATCTGACATGGGCAGAGATAGACGATGGCTACATCGACTACCTCCGCCATGGCTATGGTAGCGGCGACACTTTTCCGTTTATGCATCTCAAATTTGTTGGCCCCTTCCACATACACAAATCACAGGATATGGAGGAGTTGGGGCACCTGGCGCTATCCCTCACAGTCCAGGAGAGTCAGGACTACACCGCACACATCAGTCGCCCATATTTGGGGACAACAGGCCAGTAATCAGCGAGTATTTTCTCGCCGGGTCTTGTTCTAGAGAGGCATAGTTAATGTAGTTGTTCCTTTCCTCGGGTCGTTGTCCGGCCCTCAATCTATCAAATGAATCCATTTGAAGAAGAAAGTAAAGAATCGCTGATTATTGCAATGTATAATGGTAGAGACTCCCAAGTAAGATTGATGTAGGTGCTTACATTACGGGAGGCGGGAAATATATATTGTCCGTATGCATTTCCCACAGCCACCAACCACAGATAGTACCCTTTCCTACTCCGTATATACTTTTCCCATGTCCCCAGTCATTATCTTGACATGACTTCATTCAAAAATAAAAATAGCCCCCAATCTCCACAGCACTTTTGGCCCCTTTGCCAAGCCTGCCGATCCAGGCACCGCCGCACCATCGGGATGCCTACACTAAAAGCCGTTAGAGGCTTAGACCCGCCAAACCGGCACTTAAAGGGGCTCAATCCCCAGTTCATCGGCAATTTCAATGTACCTGAATTACAGGGAACCACAAACACCTCGAACAAAATGCTTTGTCTCACCGATCTACCTTCAGAAATCCATCACCAGATAATCTTCTACCTCCAGTCGAATCGCGATGTGGCCGCTCTCTCTTCGCAATGCCAAGCTCTGCATTCTCTCTGCGACATGCCCAATCGGAAGAAATACCGTCGTGTGCGCATCACGCCGAAAATTGCTGATCTTGATCGCGGGTTTGAGATGCTGCTGGACATTCTCAGAAAGCCCAGTTTGGGTCGCTACGTGCGTCATATCGAATATAAGCAGACTGTTTCGCGCCATCAGGAGTACGTCGTCGAGCCGCCTAAGGGGAAACTAAATGAGGAGGATATGTGGCTGCTGCGAAGTGCCACGCAGAGGGCGGGGTTTACGGGAGCTCTAGAAGAGCGCGTGCTCAATATGTTGATGCGGGAATCATTGGAATCAGTGGTAGGGGATGGGGAGGATCGTCTTTTCGGCAGTTTTAGGTGAGGTGAAATCAGTGTTCGATGGCAATATCTGCATTAATGCATAAACAGCGACACCCGTGCCCCGGCGACCTACGTCGCGCAGGCGTTGACAGCACTGCTCGTCTCGGTGTCACCCAACCTCGAGTCCATGGCCATGATGCCGACTTTCTACACCGACTTGGACTGGGAAGAGGATGATTCTTCATTCCTGCCCTCCGAGTGCGCCCTAGACCTGTTGATCAGGGACACAAACGAGAACCCGGCCGGCAAGCCGTACCTACAGAACCTGCGCAGAGTGTATATAATCAACCTGGGGGTTGACTATTTTGACGACGGGCGAGTGTACGTGGACATGGACTTCAAGGGATGCTTGGCCATTCTCTGCAACCTTCCGTCCCTGGAATGGATCGGTACTGATGTTCTCGCGGAGGATCGCTACGGGAAGCCCGCACTCGAAGCTAAATCCTCCAATGTGTCTCGCATCGCGATCCACCACTCATCTGTGAATACCAGTTATCTGACACCTGTCATCCGATCATGCAGAGTTATGAAGGAATTTGAGTACTCCATCGGTGGCCGGGGCCCGCACACTAATCATGGTACACACTCGATCTTCAACCCGAAAACGTTTATTCTGAGCGTCCTAGAACACAAAACCACGCTGGAAAAATTAGACGTCGACGTTGAAGCACACATACACAGCTTCATCTATTATAGTCCACGGGGACTGAACTTCGACGGGCAAGATGCCCGAGCCGAGGCACAGCGGTATTGGAAAGATCCACCCCCAGACTCATTCTGGGACCAGCGCGGGTGTCTCAAAGACTTTGTGGCCCTGAAACGGCTCAGTATCGGGGTGAATTACCTTTTCTACATTGCTGCGGGAGTCAACAACGACAATGAGAACAAGGACGTACCGTTGGTGGAGTATCTGCCGCCAAATCTGGAGTACCTGTGTATCCGGGGATACGAAAAGCGTAAACTAGGCATGGGCGCGCACGCGCCCTTTAGGGAGCAGCGGTGGAAGCATCATGACGCTCAAATAGATGCCCTCAAGGCGCTCGTCGAGTCGGGTTCAACTTCGCTGAAGGAGATACACGGCGTTGATGAATGTATTCCCAACGCAGAGGATATCGAGTACCCCCCAGAAGATTATCCGGACTTGTTGTGGACACTCTGTGATGAATGGTCCGACGAGGATGATTCGAGGGACGACCAGGATGAAAACGAGGAGGCATAGCGACCATGCTCCTGTGAAAGCTTACCGATGGCCTCTGCATTTACTGTGCTGTCTGCAGATATCAGGCAGCTTTATTAGTATATGTCCAGCTGAGGCGCATCCTATCGCCCACGTGACATCAGCTCACGCCGATCAAATAACGTCCAATGATATATGTGCTGCTAAGGAAAGAGTCAGATCAAGACTTGGCGTCTCACACGTTCGAGTCTCCCCGGTCCTGGTCTCGTCCTGTTAGATCCAAATCATCATATTGCTTAATGTCAATGCAATGGAAGTATTGCTAACAGAGAAAAGGAGTATACTTCTTGTATTCAACCTCCAGTGGCCGACATCTATATGTTTATATGGGCAAGCAAAACCCCGACAAACACAAAAATAATGAGACACCAAAAGCTTTCCGTTCATGTACATGACCTCCAAATGAAAAGGAAAAATATGAGAACATCACCACATCGTTCAAGACCAACAAAAAGAAAAAAAAAAAAAAAAAAAAAAAAAAGAAAAAAAAAAAAAGAAAAAA
>JACBAD010002106.1:0-50406 GCA_014281905.1 Aspergillus hiratsukae | reverse complement strand
TAATGAGAGTGGAAGATAGCAGGGATCGCTGTCTATACCGGGGGGTATATATGATCGAAGATTGGGTGGTATCGATGGACGTTATACATCATCCCTTCTCACTGGCTGTTGTTCGTCGGACGAGGGACGGTCAGAATTGTCATTGATTAAAGGCTCGCTCTCAGAGTGGCCAGTATTCGAAATCTGGGGAAGGGTTTGCGACTGGTATGAATTAGCGAAAGCTATGATATTTTGTTTTGTACCGGAGGATCTCACCCCACTGACAATAATAATTTGAGCCTGTATTTGTAAAGGAAATGTCCCGGTATTGTGTCTCAATAATGAACTGTATGGGTAGTGTGGATAAAATGACGGGCGTTGATGGCCTGGAATATGGGACCCGCGATCTCCCAAGAAGGCCACCGAGGGTTGACTGCGGAGAACAATGTCCATCTGATTCTGCTGTTCTTCGGAAATATCCGAGCGGTTGGGATCTAGATAGTAGGCGCCAAGAGGTCAGAACCTAGGTACTATGTAGAATCTTTCCACAGAGTTGGGGCATTGCGTGCATACCAGACAGCGGAAGTACTGCTCCTTCGGCTCGGTTCCACAACTGACGGAACTTGTTGTGACGGCGGAGAATGAATCGTATACCTGGAATACAGGCGATGAAGACAGCTATCAAACCAATGATGGCCTCTGCCGACATTTTCATTCTGCAAGGAAATCGGAAGTAAATTTTATATGGGATCTATGAATCAAGACTGAGATTAGGTAATCATTGATAACTAAGCAGGAAGCATTTAACTAACTATCAGGGGAACAAAAAGTTTCGGGGGGGCGAACTGCAACGGAGATTAAGTGCCTGTTACATTAAGTGCCGGTAACATTAATATTGTCTGTAGTTACCTGAACATGATAAGGCTCGGTCAGCCAGGACTAGTCAAAACCAGGCGAGAGTGGCTGAGTCGCCAAAGGGGCCCGGGCGACAGTTGATTGGCTGTGGCAAAAAGAGGCCAGGATTGATTTATCCAATCAGCTCGCTGAGCCTGTCAGCGCTTACATAAGGTATTGGAAAACCATACGAAGATTACGGCGGACAGAATGTACCTTATCCGAGAGGTCAAAAGTGGACTTTATTGTCTTTTCACTGTCATCTGTATGTATTATCTATATAGGTAGGTAGCCATGAATATAATTTCCATGAATATGCTGCCATCGGATGAAGATAAACTATCGAGTTATCACTCTTAGTCTTAGTGACTATATTGAAAGCTCATATAGTAGGGATATCAGGAGAACATCTAAGAATAACAGTATTAACCAGGACTCCAGGAACTTTGTGACTGAGGAGTGTCATTACCTGGCCTCATCTACTGGAGGTTGCGCTGGTTTCAGGAAGGACGTCGTTAGATTGAGTCGATGCGACCGGAAGAAGGACAACCCCCCATTGTGACAGCTTAGAGCTGACCCCTGTTGTCCTGCTCCGTATTCAGTCGTGAGGACCAAGGCCATGATATCAACTATGATGCTGACGTTAACTGTGATGCTGCTGTCTTGCTCATCCTCTTTCAGGCCACTCTTTAACAGTACGACAGTGAATTGGAGACCAGACCTGGCTAACCTTGACCCGGTTTCAAGCGTCATGCTATCTTATTTTCTTCCGTTAGCATTTCCTCAGAAGTATTGGCAATGTAAAGCCATAGCACAGCTTTTGATATGCATGCCCGCTACAAAGCGTGAAGGAAATAGCATTAGTATATAGAAAGCAGCCACTTGAATCGATATGTGAGCCGTAGGCCTAAGTTTCAGAAACAAGGTACACCAGCTTTCGAGCCCTAACAGAACCATTCTTCAAATCTTTCAGGCCATCAAGGACATTCCTGAAACCCCCACCACGCTTTTCAACAACTAGTGTTCTGAGCTTTCCCTGAGACCAAAGCGTGCTCACGATCGCTGCCCATTTCTTGGCAAACTCGAACTCGGATGGCATGCTGGGGATTATCATGCGATCAGGTCCATATTCGAATGGTTCACCAATCGCGGTACAGCAATTGCTGAACGTCGCCTCCACATCCGGACGGCCCTTTTGCGCTGGGAGCAAGGAATGATACAGACCTCCTTCGTCTCCGAATGCCTCTTCACAAATACGCACCGACTCCTGGGTTGCGATGGTATCACAGACGACCCTGAGAGTGTTGTTGGTGTGCTCGCGGATCTTTTGGGCACACATGGGATCGTGATAATCGAAGACCACATCTGCCCCGTATTGGCGAACTAGATCAAAGTTTTTTGGCGAACATGTTGTGAGAACGGTGAATGCGGCCCTATTGACAGTTAGGACATACCATTAGGAATAGAGGGAAAATGCCTTACAATTTTGCAAACTGAATAATCCAACTTCCGGAGGCTGTGCTCCCTCCATATACTAGAATCATCTCACGATTCTCGTCATGACCTTCAGTGTCTGGCCACTGCAGCTTGAGACAAGATGGTCCAAACAGACATTGCCCAGCTGTAGTGGCTCCCACTCCCACAGTGGCCGCATCTTCGAAACTGACGCCATCCGGGATCTTTATCTGAATCGCCGCCTTGGCCACAATATATTCCGCAAAGGTACCGCTCTCAGGCCGGGTATTGTCTGCACCCTTGACAAGTCCACACACGCGGTCACCAACCTTGAACAACTCGCGGACGGATTGTCCAACTGCCACAACCGTTCCGGCATAATCATGGCCCATGACTGCGTTGGGGGACGGGGTACTCTCCAGAAGCATCCAGTCGATTGGATTTAGGGCCACGGCGACGGTGCGGACGAGGATGTCATCGTCGCGGAGGGATGGGATGGGCTGCTCGGTCATGAATTCAGCATGACCCAGTGATCGGGTGACGACGGCTGCCTGGGAGGGCTGCATTTGGAAGTATTGTCAGAAACAGATAGATCTCTGGGCTTTCTGACCAGCGAATTCAGAGTGGCTACTACACGTCTTTATATACGTTTTGGGTGGGACTTGTCTTCTGCCGGATAGCTTTGGATTACTCATTTGGATCATGCGGTCTTGTGCTGACGACCTTGCTTCCAGCATCAGACTGTCCCATAGTGCTCCGCAATAACGGGTATATAGATCCACTCTTCCCCGCAATTGCTTATCGCCTGCCAAAACGCTTTTACTGACCCATAATTCTCCGCAGAAGGTAGAGATTAGGATCCACTACTTTCCGCACTGCTTGTGTCGAGCCTGCTAAGGTTCCCTGTAGCCTGATATACGGCTCGGGGAAATGTACACATGGCCTCTCACCAAGACCGAGTCCGAGGGTCGGGATATGCCAAAAACAGTCTGCAAAGTTGATATAAAAGCCAACGATTTGAATCAAGACAAGTCTCAATTTAAGAAGGCTACGTATCATACAAAACAGCATTTGAAGGCCGGAACCAGCTCCCTTGATGTTCTTTCCTGTACAGAGCCCAACCCTTTACATGCCACTAGCAACAGGTGCCTGAACTCATCCACTTGGACAAATCCTCCTTCTTCCCAGTCGGTCACAAATTCCCCATATGAAATGACTCCAAAGATTGCCTGCACTGAGCCTTGCTCGCTTTCATTGATAAATTCCTCCCAGCAAAGCTCGGTGTATGATTTAGTGGAAACCGGCAGCCCAACCAGATATTTGATAAAGTCGCATCTCTGGAACTGGACCACCGAGTGAACGGCGCGCACCAGATAAGAGATCATGATGAGTCGACGAGCACTTTCACAGAGCATCCAGTCATTCAGGTGGCTTTCAGAGAAAGGAGAAGTCGATGGTAGCTTGTCTCGGGTCGCCTGGCGAGTTTCTAGTTCCGTCCGCTCCAAGTCAGCAGTGCCTTGCGCCAGCATAGAGTCTAGTTGTCCGAGGAGCGGCTTGTCGCGAATGCCACCCGCAAGGAATAAGATATAGTAGAGGACCAGAGCTTGAATACGGTCTAATTGGTCTTGTAGATATGTCTGTGTTGAGTTACTTAGACTCATGTTGCTGACGCCTGCTCTTAGGAGTTGGTGGTAGAAGGGCTTCTTTGGGTGCTTGCATGTTCGATATGCGGCGCAGACTCCGTAAGCTTCTCGCAGAAAAGGCGGAAGATCTGATGTGCGATCGGCTAATGGCGCTATGAATGGCATTGCGCCGGTATCCAAGAAATGGTCAACGTAACCGAGGAACGTCCTGATGCAAAACTGCCAGGTTTCTTTGTCATGAACGCGCGGCCAAAACTCTAAGACTCTGCGTTCGAGTCGCGGTAATGCTGAAGTAAAACCGTCTGCTGAACTGGGGAGAGGAAGGCTGTCCGACGCCCCTTGAAGAAGGTCCCAGGCCTGACCGGAAGTCACGGTGCCATCTAGTAACCACATTGGATTGAGAAAGTCATCTCCTTGATTGGCGATTATCGATTGTCCTATCCAATCGTCCACCGCCGGGAGTTCGCGACCGCCTGAGCCTGTAGGATTGGTCTCGGAACTAGACCCTATATGGGCCTCAGATGCTGGACTCCGATCGTCCTTAGCCTGCGGAGGCGGATATGGATAGTGACATGCAATAGATTTCTTGCGACATCGAGAGCAAGTGGGTAGCCCAAGGTCGCACCGACGCTTCGAGGCCACACATGCTCGACACGATCTCTTGCGGAGTGACATGGGAACAGCGACGTCTGGAATGCATTGGAATGCATCTGAATCGAGACGCTGTGGATTCTGAAGTTATCATCGGTGTCTTTTGAGCTTCGAGCTTACTTATGCGTCATGGCGGACAAATGTGGGCCTGCGGAGTAAGACGGGGCTTGCAGCCAATCAGTATAATGCGACCGGTGTTGTTGTTATGCCATTCATGGCAATTACTGTACTCTACTTTCATAAGTTAGGTAGCTTAGTGCTGACAAATGCCAGAAGGTCTCTATGACACGTCCTTGTGCAATGTGTTAAATGAGCTTCTAGAGGCTGTTCCATCGAAGTAAGCAAACGATTATCATGTCAACTCAGGACTCAGGATGTGAGAATGCATTTGCAACTGCTGCATTTCGACCTGTCTAATTATACGACTGTAGTACAGGAGATACTGCAGGATCCTTTACAGCATCCATTTGATCCATCCATGCCGGTTTGGTCGGTCAAGCTGCCAAAGTTCACATGAAGTTCGACGTAATGTACGCACAGGACATGAGAAGGCCTCTAAATGGAGTATAAGGGCCAAATGCAGCATTACAATACCATTTCTGTAAGAACAAG
Source organism: Aspergillus hiratsukae (assembly GCA_014281905.1). NCBI lineage: Eukaryota > Fungi > Ascomycota > Eurotiomycetes > Eurotiales > Aspergillaceae > Aspergillus > Aspergillus hiratsukae. Next base: position 45,172 of record JACBAD010002106.1, on the reverse strand, counting down.
TTGGGAATAAACGGGACAGGCTCACTACAAAGCAAATAAGAGAACGGCTCATGGAATCACAGAAAGAGCTAATATAGAACCAACCGGTACTCGTGACCCTTTCTACAGGGTAACAACAATCTTCTTCGCACTCACCCCGTTCTTCTGAACTGCCAATGCATGTTGAATCTGGTCCAATCCATGCCCAACAACTTCCGGTTCAGGCGCCGGCACAAAGCTGCGATTCTCAAGCGCTTCGTCCAGAAATCGCCACACTGCTTTGCCAATACCGTTCATGAGCAGCGGTTCAATGACCACCATTTTGTACCCAATTCCCCTGGTGTGGCTCTTGATGGCGTACGAAATCATCGACGACAGGAAGTACAAGATTGTGTACGGTGTTCCAAAGAACCTCGGCGGCTTTTGCGGGACAGGGTAGCTGGCCATCGCGATGAATTTATTGCCTCCTTCGCACTTGTCGAGAATGTCAAACAAAGCGTTAGCAGCGGTCACACCTATAGCGACTGCTCCAGCTGTCGTTTTGCCCTTCATAGCGGCAATGATGTCGCGGACGACGGTTGGACTGTTGTAGTCGAACAGCCGTGAGGCACCCATCCTTTCCAGCAGCTTGAAATTCCGGGGTGAACAGGTAGTGAACACCTCGTAGCCAGCCGCAACGGTCAGCTGAACAGCGTTGAGACCGACAGTAGTCGATCCTCCCCAAATAATCACGGTTTCCCCGTTACGCTTTGGCTTTATGGCCTGAGGGAGGGATAAATGCAGCTGCTCATCGTGAAAGAGACTGGTGGCTGCTGTCATGAAACCTAGAGGAAGTACCGCTGCCTTTTCATAAGGCATATCATCGGGGATCTTGGAGAGAAAGTTCTCGTCCAGGACAGTGTACAGCTGGAATGCGCTTTGCGACTGGTCGCTGACGGACTTGCTGATCCCAGGGGCATAGCCAACGACGCGGTCACCAACTGTAAATTGATTCACGTTCATGCCAATCTCGACAACCTCGCCGGCGGCGTCGCAGCCGATAGTAAACGGGTATTGGGCGTGCGATACGGCCATGCGACCACCGTCTTGAATTATCCAGTCGAACGGGTTCACTGCCAAGGCGGCATTTTTGACGACGATTTGGTTTGCCTTTGGCTTCGTGTATGGCGCAGACATTACCTGAAGGGGTTGTCCGGCCTTTGCGAGCTTGGCTGCTTGGTTGGTGGGAGGCATAGCGAGAGCTGTTCTAATCTTTGCTTTGAGGCTTGTATAAGGGAAACTATCGGTGGATGATGTGTTCGCAGAGACTTTTCTATTCGGTATTAGAGCTTTCAACGAATCCTCAGGCTGTAAGGAGAGTGTCGTGTTTTGTAGATGCTGTGACTCTCAATATATATATATTGTTGAAGAGATTCTCGGTTTTGCGCAATGTGTGCTTCTTCGGCGATAACTGTAGAAACTTACAACGAGTCAACGACCATCCGTCGTCACCCTCGTCCATCCATGGCGCATCGTGCTGGTTTCCTGTAAGTATTCCATCACGTAGTCAGCATGGAGGAACAATGTAGGAGCAAGGTCTCCAATCATAATGCGCGACGCAGGGCTGACAATAGTTGGAGATTTAGCCCCATTGGGGAAAGGCGCAGACGGAGAGTCGGATGGTCGGATGCTCCCAGCAAGGCTCAGCGGGGATGTCCACGACTTTTAAAATGTTATCTCCAGCCTTCTTCACTAAAACCGAAAAGAACTTTCAGAAGCTGCTTGTCCAGAAAACGCCTCCGAGGAATAAGACGATTCCGCGCGTGTCAAACTGATGGCGTCGCGGCCTCCCCCTCCCCTCAACCGGCGCAGAGAAAAGCCGCAGCTGTCGTGCACTCTCTGCAAAAGAAGAAAGTAAGCATCTTTCTATCATTGCCTGCAAATTTACTGACTAAATGGCAAGATTGAAATGCGATCGTGGTCTACCATGCGGGACATGTGCTGGTCGCGGTCTGTCACTGTCGTGCACATATCCAGCTTCGGCTCCGCTACAGAGTGGGAAAAGAGTCATTCAGCCGTCATCGACGGCAATGCATGATAGGATCGCACAGCTAGAGAATTTGGTTCTGTCATTGAAGGATCGTGAGGGCAACAGCCGTGCACAACATCCCTCTTTATTCGCTGAAGCTAATCTCTCCGCGGATGCGTCGCAGCTCCCGACCAGCCTTGGGAGGATCAGTCTCGAGAATGAAGAGACTAACTATGTTGAAGGTTCACACTGGACGGCCATTCTGGACGGAGTGAGTATTTCCTCCTCTATTAAGTAGAAACGCAGGAACCACTAAGAGACGTCAATAGATTGCCGAGCTGAAGAATTGCTTCAACGACAGTGACGTGCCTCAGCGGGCTGAATCAAATACGAGTCGTCTGGGCATGGAGTCGATCCTTCAGACGCGCAGAGCTGCACTTATCTTCGGAGATGTTCAGCATCTCGATAGAGACGAAATTCTGGCATCGCTTCCACCAAGGTCAGAGATGGATGGACTCTTAGCCAGCTACTTCAACTCGAAAAACATCAATTCGCGTTAGTGAGCCATTGACGTGTTTCATTCCCCTAGGGACTAACAGATTCAGTTGCCATTCATGGCCCAACGTTCTTGGAGGAGGTATGAGAACTAAGATTGCCTAGACAAGAGTTTTTCTGATGGGATAGTAGTATGATCGATTTTGGGAATGTCCGGCAAAGGCCTCTATCATGTGGATTGGTCTTCTGTTCTCCATGATTTGCTTGGCAGCGATACATCAACAGCTCGCAAAGCCAGCCTCCGATCAGCAGGAATCACTCGCGCAGGGCTTCCGAGAATTGGATGGGATGCAGATCTACCGTGACTGTGTCGTGCAGTGTCTTGCTCTAGCCGCTACACCAAGTGCGTGCCATACACCATCGAAACGCTCTTACACTACCTGGCGATTGAATGCCTCAATGTCACAGACAGCCCGACCAGTGTTTGGATCTTGCTCGGTATCACTGTGCAGATAGCGTTTCGTATGAGCTATCGTCGCGACGGATCTCATTCTTCACACTTGTCGCCATTGCAGGCCGAGATGCGGCGCCGAGTGTGGGCGATCATCTTTCAACTCGCCTCCGCAGCAGCCGGACAATATGGGCTGCCGCGCATGATCAACGCGTCCAAGGTAGATACTGCCGAACCTCGAGATGTCAGTGACGACGCCCTAAGCCCGGAAATGACGGAATTGCCCCCGTCTCGAACCGACCCTGGGCCCAGCCCTATTCAATTCCTAGTGATGAAAAACAGACTGATGTCAACCTTCAACCTCGTCATCGATCTTGTAAGCTCACCGAAGCAAGTCGTCTCCTACGCAGAAGTGATGAAACTGGATCAGATCCTAAACGAGCAGTTTACGTCCATGCCGGCCGCCCTACGCATGCGTTCAATGAGTAGACAACTCACAGATACCTCGGATGTGATCCTGAATCGAGTCTTTCTCGCATTGTCCTTCCACAAGTCACGGTGTATACTGCATCGAGACTACATGCTGGCAGGTCGATCAGATCGTCGCTATCTCTATTCGCGCATGTCACGTATCAATGCTGCCCTTGAAATCCAGCATATTCAAGCCAGTCTGCACGAAGAATCCCAGCCTGGGCGGCGTCTCCATCATGACCGGTGGAAATACTCCGCCTTGGTCAAGCATATCTTTCTCCTGGCCACCACAATTCTCTGTGTCGACCTTGACTATAGCCTCCGGGACAGAAATATCGAAAGTGAAATCGGGGATGAGTTTTCAGACCGCATCGTCGGATCATTGACGAAGTCTTATTCCATTTGGCTGCAATCCAGCGACAAATCCCGGGAAAGCCAGAAGGTCACCGAGATGCTGCGAATCGTGCTTGGAAAAGCACGGACAAAGGACGAATCGTCCATGACAGCAAGTAGTAATGATTCCGCTTTCTTTTTGATGGGTCTGTATATACAAATCCCCTCCAGTTGCACCATTCCATGCAATACCGGCTAACAGCTGGCAGGTCCTTCACCTCTATCATATGGCCAGTCATCCTACGCAACGTTCTCAACAGACCCTCTGCCGTTTGTAAGCAATCCATCTTTCTCAAATCAGCTGCCCCAGAGTACGGGTCAGAGTATGGGTGTAGTGGATCACTTGAACAAGGTGGATGGTTACGGGCCCTGAAATGACGATTACCAGTCTTCTTCCTTGATTCTGACAGGCTTTCTCTAGGGTGTATGGTTCGATTATGATTGGACGGGTACGAGCGTTATGGACGACATCATCCACCAGTCCTATGATTGGACGGGGTTTAATACGCTGTAATGCGCTACATATGTAGAAAAGGGTTCATGGCATAACTGAGCTCTTACACAGGTGCCGCAGTCTTACAAGAATAACCAGAATACTAGCAGATCAAATATTGGCATACCCTCATCAAACAAAGATAAATCCCCTGCGTCTCGTCCAAGATGAGCCTCCCTACTTGCCATGCTGGGCATATTTGCTCCTCATCCGGATGCGCTCCCCGAATACGTACAACAAGGAAGGATATGGCGCGAATACCACAGTCAAACAACCAAGCAACGTACAAGCCCAACCAACACCCAGATTATGGAACATTTGCGTCGCAAACAGGGGAAACCCTCCGCCGAAAGTTGATCGTAAGAAGTCGTTGCCGGCAAGGACCGAGGCTGCGTATTTCGGGTACGCCTGCGCCTGGTAGCAGAAGATGCTGTTGAAGATGAGATATCCCCCGATTCCAAATAGCATAGCAGCAATAATAGGCACGATCCAATGCACGCTTGCGAAGTTTCCGGTCCATCCGAACCAGAAAAGGGATATTGGGAGTACCACCGCTCCGAAACACGCTGGAGGGAGGTGTTCTTCCGGGGAAAGGTGGCCGTCCGGAGTGAGGTGTTTGGATTGCCAACGACGTTTCCAGTAGATGTACATTGGAAGAGCGATGAATACTGCCCCTATCAGGATACCCAGGAATGCGAGGCCGGTTTCTCCTGCGTTAAAGCCGTGTTTTTCTTCAAAGACTATTGGAAAGGCTTCGAACCAAATATACAAAATTCCATAGATAAGGGCGATGTAGAGGTTCATCAAAAGGACGATGGGTTCAAGGAAACAAAGCACAAATGAACGGACGATTGCTTCGAAGAGGACATCCTATTTCAATCTGTCAGTTATCACATGCTAGGAGAACGTCCTTCACGCAAGCTTACCCTTGGAGCCACCTGAGCAATCTCAATCTCAGCCTCGGATGCATATCGCTGATCGCCCGTAATCCGGCGAATACGCCGCGCTCGGCGACTGAGAATGTTCGGAGCAAATGTCTCAGGCAGAAAGAAAAATATAAGCACCAGTGAAAAGCCCGATACCCAAAGCAGCTCCCAAATAGTCCACGTCCACCCCTTGGTGGAGGCGGCGAAACCTCCCATGAGAGGGCCCAGCACTGGAGCCGCAATGGCAAAAGATGCCCAGACCGCAATCATATAGTCGCGGATTCTGGGGCTCCACATATCCCCCATCGAGGCTCCCCCTGTAGCAAGGACGGGCGAGCCCATGAAGCCAGTTAAGAATCGAAATGCTAGGAGCATGCCAAAGTTCTTCGCGTAGATCACTCCAAATTGGAAGAAAACGAATACTACCAGTGTTGCAACATATATCGGACTTCGTCCCACCGCGGGGAGCTCTGATATCGGTGCCCAGATCATGGGTCCTGGATGACATTCATTAGGATCGCTAAGATTGACGCCATCCATCTAAAATCAATGCAACTCACCCAGTCCGTATCCGACCACAAATAGTGTCAGACCAAGAATTGCAGCTTCCGTACTCACGCCAAATTGCGCAGCCACACCCGGTATTCCAGGTGTGTATATCGCGGAGCCAATATAGATGGAAAATGTAAGAAGGCAGATAAGTAGACTGACTAGGATCTTTTTACTCATGCTCCAATTTTGCGGATTCTACCACTATCAGCCTGAAATCCCCCCTTGTTGACCTGAGAACTGGTCAAGCATTCTGAATTGCTTCCTACCTCGCTATCACCCGCGTCTCCCCAACCAATTACCTCGGGCGTTCCATCGTGTATCCCACGCCAAGGACCCGCCAAAACACTTCTCAGAGGGGGCCTTTGCCGTCTGCGGCGAGTAGCTTGCGACGTAAACGTGTACAAGGCATGCGTCTCGTAAAAGTCTTCGGCACCAGTCGTCGACATGGATTCTTCGCGGTAGATCTCAGGCCTTTCTAGGAATTTCCGCCAAGACGAATCGTCCATTTCTTCCGGGTACAGTAAAAGCCTGTAGCCGCTAAAGAAACGAACGAGCTTGCCGAAAGCTGAGTCGCGAATTGTCTCCATCGTAGCGGGTATGCTGAAGACTACTTTGTGAAAGTAATTAATTCAATGAGTGAATGAAGCATGGAAGTTCGTTTAAAGGCAGCTATTTCAATCGCTGGTGACTTTATGCTTTCAGTAAACTACATAGTCATCTCATTATAATTATTCAAAAGAAAGAATGTCACGCCACGCGGTCTGTATCATGCTGCCGGGCGATTTCCCTATATAGCTGACTTGTCCTGATTCTAGCTGAGACAGACGTAGAATTAGAGTTCTCTCCAGTGTGAATCCAGTTGATGAATGAAATCCAAACAGCAGTTCCCGTCAAAATAGCGGAGGATCGACCTCCAGTAAAGGCGAATAGATCCTTTCATCGTCTTTTTCTGACCTTGAGAGCGCAATACAATCGACTTTCGATGCTCCTCGAATTATATCGAGGTCGTGTGATGGCCTTCGAGTGATTTGCGTGTTATCATTTAGATGCATCGACTTGCGGTCATTACGCTCGAGACCCTCAGAAGCTTGGTAGACAAAACCGGTGACATCAGGACCTCGAAGGGTCCATGTGCGGGTCTCAAATAAAGTTTAGTGGCGGCGGTTGATCGGATTTAAGGTTTGTGGGGCTTGCTCCACCCATCAATTTGGGAACATCGCTGGCTTCCGGCTACGTAACCCGGCCCCATTGTCAGTGGTGTGATCGTTTCCTCCTTACTGGGCCTAAAACATGAAAAGAAGCCAGATTTGAAAATGCGCTGAATGGAACTGCCTGAGGGCGCCACGGTCCTCTTCCGCGTAATTGGTTGTCACTGTCTTCTATGACAGTACATTTGTAGCGACTATATGCTTTATATTGCAACTAAACGAATATCACGGCATCCCTCGCTGACGACCATCAGTATGCAATGTTGCGCGCCATTATTATGCCCGTGATAATAAAGCGAGGACCATATTCTTGACAGGATGGTCACGCGCTGGTGGCTTGCGTCCGCAAGCTTCCCTGTCGTTTCGGTATTTCCCCCACGCTCCCGGGTTAGAGGTTCATCTGACCGACGAGGTCTCCAGGGACTACTATGTGCATTGGCCATAATGTTCAATATTTGCGCGCTATCCCAAGGATGGCGAGAGATAATAGACGTCGACGGAAGCGTAAGCATTATAGCTCAGCCGGCCTGGTATGTTGTGTATTCTTCCCTTTGGCTCTAATGGAATTAATAAGCAAATCATCAAGGGCTGTGGCCCTCAAAGCCGTATCGTTGGCATTGGCCGTCGTTGCTTATATCGTACTCCTGTTTACTATGTTATCCAAACGTAATCCGGTCAAGGGATTTATTGTGACAATACTGTGCTGGTGTGCCTCGGGAGTAATACTGCTTACTGTCATCGGTGTTATAGCTGGGGAGCATACAACGGTTGACCCTCAGCAGACGCTGCGATATACGCAAAATTACTTCTATGGGACATTCGCTGCCGGCCTCTACATACTGATTGCTGTGCTGTTGGCAATCTACACAGCCAGTCTGCACTCGGTGCATCTGACCCATGAGGAAAGACGAACTGTCGAATGCACAAGCATCATCCTGCGAGCGAGCGCTTTCTGTGTCTTTCTGCTCGTGGGCGCTGCTGTCTACGCGACTATTGAAGGTTGGACGTTTATGGACGCATTGTATTGGGCTGACTACACTCTCCTGACGATCGGCATTGGAGACGTTGCCCCGAAGACTCACCTCGGACAAAGCTTGTTATTTCCATATGCCTCTGCGGGCATCCTGAATACAGGTCTGGTCATCACCTCAATAACAGCATTCACTGAGAATATGCGACAACTAAGCATCAGATTCAAGATCGAGGAAGTGCACAGCGGTATGCAGGGGCGCCAAAGTATCCATGAATCTTCTAGCAACGGTCGCAGCGACAAAGAGAAACAAGCACTACACTTGCCGACAGACCCTCAGTACCCAAACAAAGCCGACCTTATGAAGTTGCAACGCATCAAGCGCGACTTCTATAGAAGACACCGATGGACGACTTTGATCCTCTCTCTGGCCGCATGGTTTTTCCTCTGGCTAGTCAGCGCTGCTCTTTTCCGTCGCTCGGAGAGAAGCCAGAAATGGACTTATTTCGAGGCTCTCTATTTCACATACACCTCTCTGACAACCATCGGTTATGGAGATCTATACCCCACTAGCAATTTTGGAAAGGCATTTTTCGTCTTCTGGTCTCTTCTTGCTGTTCCTGTGTTGACTAACCTTATTGTTGCCATGGGCCAGCTGGGATTTGAGAAATTGACTTATTTGCTGGGTTATCTTTGGAGACTCCAAGCTTCCAGACTGGGCAGGGGGAACCCCGATGCTCACAGCGAAGGGGAGAGAAATGAAGCAGGCCCAGGGCCCTGCCTGGCCGACAATAGCAACAGTCATGCCTCAGAACCCACAAACTCCATGCAACCATCCAACGGCGCACCAGGCAGCAGTTCCACATATCGAACAAATGGTAGTGACGACCGACTTGTCCAAGCCGCCCAGCACTCCCTCATCCTCAGCGAAGAAATCCACAAGCTCATATCTACTCTTCGAAATCCGTCTACCACCCAGCTAGATGTGTACAGGGAATGGGACAAGATCCTTCCGCTGCTTCATTCCGACAACAACGGGTCTGACTTGTTGGAAACCACGTCTCTTGCAACACTCTATAGCCACACGGGAACAGTGCTGGAATTTCTGGGCTCCGACAGACCGGCATCGGACATGAACAAGGAAATCCTGTGGATGCTCAAATTTCTGACGGAAAGGGTTTGTTCGCATCTACGGGAGGGGTTGCAGAAAGAGCAAAGTCGAAGGTCAAACACAGTGTCCTAAGTTAGGAATATACGTTCCCGGAGAGTGCTACAAGTTATACAGGAGACCGTTAGTCATGGCTATATACCAGGTGTCTAGGTCAGCCGAAGAAAGCTTTACTAGACATGTGGACTAGACGGCTGCTCAATCTGGCATTGGATATAGGTGGCTGGATCATTGTTTACTGTTCTCCTATCGAAGGTCTAGCGTGGTTCTCGCATATTCTGGGAGTAAAATCGTACATGAGCAAGGGCTTCTTCTCTCTATGCTATCAGAGATTGGTCAAAATTAAACATAGATTGATAATGATAGAACCACTCATTAGACGATCAGAGTTTTGTCTCCCTCGCAGCCATCTTCTCAATGTCAACAAACTGCGAGTAATACTTTAGGCATTCCGGGTTTGAAAGTGTACTCGATGGCTGGCTCTTTATTCCGGATATAATTTGTTTCACAGGCAACTCGACCTTCTTGAAGTTGACAGTCACCTGGTTGATTCAGCGTCAGCTCAGTTCCTAGTAAGGCAATAACACCGATAGATGAGGACACACGTACTGGAATGTCAGGAGTAGGAAAGATATAAGACGGAACATGACGTGCACTCAGCCGTTTTCGAAAAGCGGCTCTCACTCTGTCCACGAGATCCACAGTAAAGGTAGCTTTCGGCTTCATCTTGAGGAACAGTACCACCCTTTCGTCGTTATCAGAGGGCCTCCGTTGGCCTACACAGAGCGAGTCTTCAACCTCACTGGCAAAGTCGCTCTCAATCACTTGATAAATCTCCGACGAGCCAAATCGTACACCGGATGGATTGAGTACACCGTCCGCGCGTCCGTGGAAGAACAGCTGTTTTGTGGTGGGGTGGATGGAGACGAAATCACCATGTGTCCAGACGCCTATAGCACCAAGTTTCCGTTAGCTTATATGTTCCGGAATTCCGCTGTACCTGGACTCAATCATACCGTCAAACTGAGCAAAGTACGCCTTTTGATAACGCTTGTCTCCATCTTCTCCCCAGAAGCCAACCGGCATGTTGGGGAAGGCAGCAGTAGCCACCAATTCCCCGGGGGTGCCATTGACAACACGCACACCCTTGCCACCATCCCTGCCGATAGATGGATCATACACCTCAACAGGAATCCCGAGGGCCAGTCCTGCGCAACCACCCACATGAACTGGCAGCAGAGAATTCCCGATGCCAAAGGAGCCCGCAATGTCTGTTCCGCCGGAGAGATTGTTCAGGCGGACATGTGGCGGGAAGGCGCAATCGTAGAACCATTCGAAAAGGGCTTCGGAGAGGACCATTCCCGTGCTGGAGACTAGCTGCAGACACCGAAGGTCTGCGATCTCTCGGGGGCTGATCTTGCGTCGCTGCAGCTCGTACAGGTACCGAGGCGATATGCCCAGGTGGGTGACCCTATCATGGAGTATCAGCTTGTCATGTATTTCCTTTGAGCGATGTGCTGCTAGAATTGGGGAAGGGGAATCAGATTTATAGGGGGCTTACCTCTCCTTCGCAGCCAATTCGATTAACACCGCAGCATGCGGTAAGAACGGATTCCCGTCGTATAGGATGATTCGCGCTCCGAAGAGAAGACCCTGCACCAAGCCCAGATACATAATCCAGCCCGTAGTCGTATACTGCAGGATGACACTGTCTGGGCCCATCTCTTGATGCAGCCTGCCTTCTTTATGGGCGTTTAATAGCACGCCGCCAACCGAATGAATAATGCATTTCGGTTGCCCGGTGGTACCGGACGAATAGACCACAAGGAACGGTTCTCGGAATCGCACCCGTTCAAACTCCAGACGATCATGTGGCGCTGCAGCGAGGAAGTCACCCAGCGTGCAAGCTCTGGGAACACCACTGAGATCCGCAGGACGAGAAGCGAATCTCGGCTGTGCAACAACCCCTTTGAACTCGTCGACTCCATCCAGTCCTTGAACAACCTCCGCCATCTTTTCACGTAAATCCACCTCCTTCCCATTATACACCGCAAAGGCATCCATAAACAACCAAACAGGCTTAATCTGCACCAACCGATCAAGCAGCCCCCTAGTGCCCATATCCGTAGCCATCGACGAAAAAATCGCACCCAGAGCCGTCGTCGCCAGAAACACAAGCAACGTGTCGAGGCTGTTGCTCGCACACACCGCGATGCGGTCTCCACGCTTCACGCCATGAGCTCTCAATGCCTGGGCCAGGCGTCCGGTCCGTTGGCGCAGTTCCTTCCAGGTGACATACGCCGCGCCTTCGGCGCCGGCCTCGCGGACCTCGACGACAGCAACCTTGTCGTCTTCTTTCCCGCGTAGCCGGTCCTGTTCGTCAGTGGAGAGGAGAATATTCTCTGCGAAATTCAGCCGCACGCCGTTGAACCAGTGCGGGATGGTGTCGATCCGGGCTGTTTCGTCGACGACTATCTCGTATGAACCCTCGTGTATGAGCTGGAAATATTTCCAGCAGAAGGCCCAGAATGAAGCCCGGTGGTGGATTGAGTATTGGTGGAGGTCATGGAAAGTCTATGAGTATGTCAGTGGCTCTCCTGCGTCTTGGTAGAATGGGACATGCTGTACGCTGTGACTTACAGGGAAGGTCTTTCTGGTGTGACTCTCCAGGGAGGCTCGAAAACGGCCGATGTTTGTTGAAGCTGGGCTGGGATGTTCCCACAGCTTCCGAGGTACTGGTGGAGTCGCCATGGTTGCGAGGTGGAAACGATAAGAGTCAGAATGGTAGGCGAGTCTAGAATAAAAATTAGCAAGTCTCCAACGGCCCGCAAGAAGAGGGGCCTCCTGAGAAGACTTATATCTGCTGGCGCATTCGTTCGCCTCGGCTTGATACTCTATTGCGCCGAGGAGACGAATGTGGGATCTATCTCGGCTGTGCTGGTATTCCTAACTTGAAAACAACACACGGGACGTCGACATCCGGTAAGACCAGTGGACTCCTACCATTGATATTCCTGCGTATTACACTGACCTGCAATCTAGACCATATATGGTCCTTTATGGACGTAGCGTATATGTTGCCTGGATATCCCCACGTTCGGCTTCCCCGACTTGTCTGTAATACCCACCGTGGGGCCCCACAATCGTCGTCCAGGGGCTTCATGATCGCCTTGCAATCAGCCTGACTATGAACCCATTGCTGGCTGGCTCTGTGGCTGTTTTCTGGTATTACCATGTTGTATCCATTGACACATAACAAATTGTGTACTATGTTGCTGTTTACATACCAGTTACATGCAACACCTATCATTCACAAGAAATATTATGACATGAGAAAATATATATCATTAGCAACGCAACTCCACTTATCTGATTGCAGTGACTCTGCCAACTGAATCATGCAATAGGCATGTTATTATGAGACGCAGAAACATAGGCGGATGAGTCACAACTAGAAAACATTATCCTGCTCCTCTATCAGTGCAAGCAATGTTGAAGCAAGACTCAAAGACAGCTTCCAATGGCGTATGCTGTGCAGCAGGCCTACAACCCTGAAGACCTGATTCGCCGCATTTCGCTCAACTCGAGAGTTTCTCAATTCTGTCGCATTAATTTCGTCAACGTTCACTCCAACTAAATCTAATTCCGGAAAGTTGCGCTCCGTTAGAACTCTGTTGCTGCTATCCCCAAAGTGCCCAAAGCAGAACCATATGATCCCGCAATGGTAAAGGCAGGTGGGGACGTGTAATAAACACTCGGACCCAATAGACATTGACTCAAAGTGTCTTCTGATGCAGATAGCGTGTATTAGCGATCTGGTCGCCTCCTGGGAATTTGCCCACTGGCGAGCGTATCCAATGGCTTCTTGAGCTGCCTCGGGCCCGTCTCTACCGCAGGCTCGCTCAAGGACGTCAAGATTGGAGTATAAGAGGATGAAAATGGAATGCCACAGAATCCTTAGTGGATGTGCCCAGATTTCGCCAGGAGTAGCAGTAGATAGATGCATCTCGTACCAAGTTATCAGCATGTCCTGGCACTTCCGGATCAAATGGGGGTTAGTCATGGAAGGTTCTTGGCATTCACAGGCCATAGCACTGATGGCCTCGAGCATGGCATACAGTTCGAAGTTACTCGTCCCTCCAAGTCTTCGCTCCTGCACCTCGCCTGGCAATGAGGTCCGGGTCCCAAACCTTTCCGTCTGTTGGTGAACAAGCTCTCTCCACGCATTTGCGTTGGTTGCCGCAAACAGCTCATCTGAGGCGATGGTCGGTAAACGCTCAATGGCAGGACGTAAGTATGGTTCATGACGATGAATCTTCGCTAACTCGGCATCAAGGATAAAGATTCCGAGCACGATGCTGTAGGATATCAGCAAAGCTATATCAAGCGGGAAGAGATGGAGGTGGTACCGTTTCCTCTCTTCTGTGAAGATCCAATGCTTCCATACGGATTGCAATTGGCCATCCGTACGATTTGGAATATTCGGTGGTAATGCTGGCGATGATCCATGGCTAAGGAGTCGGACTCTGCGCGCCAGCTTGACCACAGTCAGCATTCCCAAGCCTCTCTTGTCGGAAAATGATCGGGCTGCCACAACTCACTGCAATTATAGTTCCATGAAAAGCCTCAATTCCCGCCAGATCTTTGGGCCTCTGTGGAAAGAAATCAAAGACAATTAGTGCCCAAACATAGTACATAATCAAACGCCAGGGTAGAGATCCTGTCGCAGACAAGGCACATACCCCCATAAGAAGACCAAATGTCTGGCCCAACAAGGCTGACTGAATGGCCACAATATTCGAATCTGAATTTTGAGCGATCGTAATGTCCCACTGCGTTGCGAAGACCTACATTAGCATTATCACTCAAGTCCGATAGAGTTCGCGAACTGGACTATCTAACGCACCGAGGATAAAACCGCTTTTTGCAGTCTTTCAAACATGCTAATCCCGTGCTCGATTGCTCGCCGAGACCCGAGAAACAGACTGCCCACAGAGCAAATGGACAGCAGAAGAACGGCATTCTGCCTAGAAGGAAGAAAGGATGGCTCATGGATGATAGGAAAAATGGGATGAAAATGGGAGAAATAAGTTTGCAGACAAAGATGCTATGCAGGCGCCATAGTATAGTCAGCCCTTATTTTCTCGGTTTACAAACTTGTGGCTGGTCCGAAGACGGGGTGCTACCACACAAAGATGAAGGGAAAGGGGCTTACCAGGAAAGTGGTTGAGGGAAGGATTCCAGTTTGCACACGTTGCTGAAGTCGATCAGCGAGCTCGTTACGGTACGACTCATCAATTTGATTCCGGTCAATCGTCGGGTCTGGGGTTATAATGTCCGACGTGGTCTGTCCACAGTGAGTGTGCCATTTCTCTTTGATCCCATCCCCACTCGGCGCCAATCCCGCGTCCGCTGCTTGTGGGCCAAGGCTGGAGTCGGTAGTAGGCGGATCGTCGTTTAGCATCTGGTCAACAGGTAACAAGTCTCCAGTAGTGGCTTGCAATAAAGACGAGTTCACAGCATCCAAATCAAAGTCATCACCCGTAAGCCAAGAGATCCACCCCGATTCTAGCTCGAAGCTGGATATATCCGTCGAACTCAGGCTCCCGTTTATCTGGAAATCAGTAGCTGAATTCTGTGATAACGAGATGGGGAAATCCAACGCCGGGGAGATGTTAGTTTCATTCTCCGCAGGCGCAGTTGCCATCTCCACGCGTTCGTTCCCGACATTGAGAGGCCTCCTTATATGTGAAGAACTCGACGATGGTGTAATTGGTTGGAACGTTGCCGCATCGCCCCCCTCCAAACGAGACGTAGGGACACTCGTTCCTCCCTGTGCATCCTCAATGTCGCCCGATCCATCTCCGGGGCAATGGGATCGCGTATGGCGAAGTAATGTGTCTCTAAGCGTCGAGAGGGCATCATAATTAATGCGTCTTCTTTGATTTCGATGATCAGTAAGGAGTGCTACACTGACTGTCTGGTATAGACCCTTCCGCAGTCCACGCATTGGAAGGGCTTCTCCTTGGTGTGGGATCTATAATGCCTCGCCAAATGTTCCGCTTTGGAGAATTCCTTGGAACATATCGGACACACGCGTTCTTGCTTGGACGTCTTGGGTCGGCGACGGCCCACTGGTCGAGAGAGAGGACTATATTGCATTATCACCACACAGTTATGTGAACATCGGCCAGCTGTAGATGTGTGAGTGATGATGATGATGACAATGATGCTGCTAGTGATGGTCGTAGAATGTGATGCGTACAATGCGTACAGGTGGGGGAAAGGGGCGGACTACGGATGTGGCAACTTCCGTTCCCCGAAATCCGGCCATAATGCTATTGTTTACTTGTCCTGCCGCTCCTGCGCCTTACTTTTGGGATCTTTTTTTCTTTGTGCCACGGAGAATTCACTACCCATAAACTTCTCTATACGTTAAGTAGCACAACTGCGGCCCCTGGAACCCTAAGGATACCGGATCTCATTTTTTACCGATGCCACGCCTTCTATCTCCACCTCCACCACGTCCCCAGCCTGCAGAAATTCCTTGGTGAAAAATCCAACACCAGCTGGAGTGCCAGTCATGATCACAGTTCCCTTGCAAAGGGCCATGCCCCGTGAGAGGTGACTAACAATCTGCCGAACACTCCAGATCATATCACCTGTACTGCTCTGCTGTTTCAGCTTCCCGTTGACCCGGGTCACCAGACGGAGATCCTGGGGATCTGGTATCTCACTGGCCGCAACAATGGTATGTCCAATTGGTCCAAATTGATCAAAGGACTTGGAGTAGCCAAACTGCATCCCAGATGCTTCGGGAACCTGGAAGTTCCGTGCAGACAGGTCATTGCCGGCTGTATAGCCCAGGACATAGTCCAATGCGTCCTCTTCGGAAATATTCTTTGCGTCTCGGCCCACAACCACGGTCAGCTCGCCCTCATAGTCCAGCATTTCACGAGCGTCGGGGTGAATGTCAATGGTGTCAAAGGGACCAGCAAGCGCATCAGCTGGCTTGACGAAGATGGGAGGGTATTTCGGGATATTCAGCTGATATTTCCTGTCAACAACCATATACACTGCTAGGAATTCTGGGGAAGACATACCTTGGCTTCATTGACGTGACTCTGGTAATTCAGGCCCACAAGTATGATGATCGGAGTACGTTCGATGGGACAGAGAAGCTGGCAGAATGTTAGCAGAGAAAGCAAGAGACTTAGAACTGCCCAAGGATGCAGACCTACCTTCTCAACTTGCATGATATCCTCAGTCGGTTGCAGCTTGGTGAAAGGATCACCAGTCAATCGTCTGACTTCGTATGTGCCGCCATTGACACTGAGTAGATCGCCGTAGGAGACACGGTCTCCAATGGCAAAACGAACCAAGCGCTTGAAGGCCATTTCGAATATGAGTAGGCGAAGTGTATGAAATTATCGTTTGATGCTTTCAGAAATAAAATGAATCCACTAGACTTGAGCGTTTGAAAAAGCACACTGAGTGTCATCCGCGGCATTGAATTTATACCCTAAACGATGAGATACAAATACAGGCCCGCAAGATAGGTCCCATAACGCCGCCACGTTGAAGATGCGGGGCCTTTTCCTGGCCACCTACTAGGAGAACGGAGTATAAACAGTTCCAATTCGAATCTAATGTTTAGTCCATATCACTTTCACATACAGTGCACATCACCATTTTCTTTCACATCTTGACATCTTATCATCATTCTCACCATGGCAATCACGGAATCATCAATCCAGGCCAACAACGGAGCCTCTGTGCCCGACACGAGCGCCTCTCAGGAGCAAATATCTCAAGTTGATTGGCTCCAGTCCAGGGGCATCAAGGCCAAAGACCGTGTTCGGTTGGCTAGGCTTTCCCATATGCGATATCAGCATCCCGACTTGGACGCGTTAACTGAGTTTATGCTGGGTGTGTCACTGCGGTCTCCTCATCTGCCGAAAAGAAACTAACCCTTCTAGATTTTGGAATGGTGATAGCAAAAAGAACCGAGAATGAGATCTGGTTCCGAGGCTATGGAATTGACCAATATGTCTACTATGCAACCAAGGGACCCAAGAAATACTTGGGGGGAGTATTCGCAGTTGACTCCAAGGAGGAATTCGAGAAGTAAGGGAATTTTCTGCCGGGTTTCCCGAAGATAATGCTGATATACGTGCTCACTCATAGAGCCGCGAAAATACCCGGAGCACTTCCAATCCAAGACTTATCTGGAGCCCCAGGAGGAGGTCAGATGGTAACCATCGCCGATCCCGACGGCTTTCTCTTTAATGTGATGTTTGGCCAAGAAGAAAGACGCGAAGATGCGTCTGCCGCTCCTGCAGAGAAGTTGAAGGTCAACTACCCGAACGAGAAGCAAAGGCTCCGTCAGTTTAACCGCTTCAATCCCGGTCCCGCTGCAGTACAGAAAGTCAGTCGAATCCGTTCTCTCTTGACATGCTCGTCTCTCCATACTGACGATTCTTGCTACTGTTAGCCGGGCCACTTTGGCTACTCCACGGAACGCTTCGAAGACCTCCTCACATTCTACACGTCCCATTTTAACATCGTTCCGACAGACTTGCTCTACATGGGACGGGACGGCCACAGAATGTACATGACGACATTTATGCACCTGGACTTAGGTCAACATCATACAGACCACCACTCCTTCTTCCTCGGCGCGAGCCAGACCGGCTCTCATGTACACCATTGCTCTTTCGAGGTTTACGACTACGATACCCAGCACCTGGGACATCAATGGCTGGCCAAGAGGGGATATAAATCCGTCTGGGGCGTGGGCCGACATATTCTGGGATCCCAGATTTTTGACTACTGGTGGGATCCAGCTGGAAACATGGTCGAGCACTACGCGGATGGTGATCTCGTCAATGAGGATACCCCGATTGGGATTTTGCCTGCGGGCCATGAGTCCTTGGCTATTTGGGGACCCGAGGTTCCGCTGGCTTTCCTGCAGTAGTGTGCTGTGCACAATTCTCTGTTGATTTAGTGTTTTAGTCATTTTGTACCGTATTTGATATTGCTGCTAAATGTAGAAGCTTTTGTATTGAATTCATAATCCTAACGTCAAGCGAAGTCTCTGTAAGCTCAGCTACATAAAGGTACACAATGCAGTTGACTACAGGGAAAGTCAAATTCGCTAAATTTATCAAAACTAGTACAACAACAATGATCACCAATTATGCTGCTACTATAATTATAGTTGTATGCTCTACTACTATATCCAAAACTATTCCATAATCATCGCACCTCGTTTTCACCTCTTCCGTTCCGAAGGCAGGTTGTACAGGAACTATGCGGGAACTATACGGGAAGTATGCGGAAACTATGTGATGGGACGGCTCACGCACCTGTGTGGCAACAATATCCCGCCATAATAGACTGACTGACCGTCCCGTTGAAGAATTGCGGTCCCACATCTCTGTACACAAAGGAATCGACGTGGGACTACAGCATACAAAGGCCATAATATACATAAACAGCGAATGAGACAGCATTGAGACGCCAATTCAGGCTTTCCAAACAAATCAGACATCCTACACAACCAATATGTCGTCCGACCACGCATGGGAGACCACAGATATCCTCATCTGCGGCTGCGGGCCAACAGGAGCTATGCTGTCCGGCTACCTTGACAGTATGGCGGTCCGGAATGTTGCTGGAAAAAGAGGCCGAAATCACTACAGACCCGAGGGGAATTGTCCTTGACGACGATGGCATCCGGTATTTGCAGGGGCTAGGTCTCTATGAGCATGTCTATACAGACATCGGTTCTTGTGAGCAGTGCATTCTACTTGGAGCTTCAGTGGCAGAAATTCCTAACGATTGATAGGTATTGAGAAGGTATTGTTTTTGCCCGGAGAGCAGCAGAGCTTGCACACGAACCCCATCTTCTGCTTTAATACTGCTTCTGTGAGTCCAACACCTCTCCCTTCAACAACGTCGTACGATGTTCCCGACCTCTAACCGTCGCGATACTTAGTCCGAAGGATATACCGGCCATGTCGGTGTCATAAGTCACAAACAACCTGTGCTGGAAAAGCATCTCCGTTCCGTCATCAAGGAGTCTCAGTACTCGCAATTGAGGAGCAGATGCACCTTGGAGTCAATCCGGGAAGACAAGGACTGGGTATATGTGACCTATGTGGATCCTGAAGGAACGAATCGACACATCCGCGCTCGTTTCCTGGTTGGCGCAGACGGCAAGACGGGCTACGTGCGCAAGCAATATTTGGAACCACGGGGAGTCACAATGGACTGGGCTGAACAGTAAGTCTTCTTGGTTTCATGCCCTGCATAGGGCAAAATATACAGCCCTTTTAAGCTAACGCGCGGCTACAGATGTCGCTACGAAGAAACCTGGGTTGCCTTGAACTGGGAAATCCGCCTGCCAACAAAAGAGACGCACCCGGACTTCCCGCTATGGAAGATGGGTTATTCTTCCGAGGATGTGTACAACCTTTTCTTCCCAAAGGACTTTCGGTTCCTCTGCAACCCTCGCCGGCCAGCAGTCTGCGGCCGATTTGGCCAGACAAAGGACCGCCTCTGGAGATTTGAATTCGTGGTTCAACCTGGCGAAGATCCGCAAGAAATGACTGAGCCTCACAAGATTCGGGACATTGTACTCCCCTATCTTCGCCATCCTGGCACCCTGTATGGGTAAGTCGATGACCAGTATATACAATGATCGCGTCAGCCAGTGTACTCATTTGACAATGCTCAGACTAGACAGGGACGTCGAGTTTCCAAACGATTGCATCGAGGTACTGCGTTGCCGTCCATTCCGCTTTGCCGCAAGAAAGTGCAACAAATGGGCTATGGGACGCGTCATCCTATGTGGCGATGCAGCTCACGTCTTTTCTCCATGTAAGTTCGCCTTTCTCACCTCTCTGGCTCCACGGCTGATCGAATCTCTCTCTAGTCGGCGGCCAGGGAATCGCTTCCGGATTTCGGGATGCCATCGCTCTTGCCTGGCGTCTCGCCATTCTAACTCAGTCCCGCTCGACTCGGTTGGACCACGAGCAGGTTCTCGAGGGCTGGTACTCTGAACGCAGCCAGCAATTTCAAAAATCCCTCAACACAACCTTGCGAAACGGACAGTTGGTCAGCAGCACCAATCCAGTGCAGAACTTTATCCGCGACTGGGCGCTCAGGGTCATGCAGCTAATCCCGCCCATCAAGCATCAATTGGAACTCGGACCCAGAGGGGAGGGCCCAGTTAGGTATGTCCACTCGGCTGGTATGCCGTTTCTGCCCTCCCTCCACGGTGGAGTCTCCTTTCCACAGACGTATTGCACCGAGTTAATGAAGCTCGGCAATCGGATTTGCTTTACCGATGATGTGATCTTTTCCAAAGAAAAGACGAAGCTGTTCCAGATTGTTGTTCTGCTCGATAAACCAGCGCAGGCGCGAGCGGCAACTCAGGAGCTGGAGGGCATTGACGGCCTTAGCGATGGTCACTTGTCTGCCAAAGAGGCCACCCTGCTAGTTCAGGCTGGGAAGTGTGTTCCTGATGATGACTACATTGAATTCACCGGTCTCTCCCTGTTCCGCACTGCCACCGCAGAGGAGTTTAAGCAGTCCGACTTGTCTGTTGGACGGCCAGAGCCACACGGCTACGACGACCGTCAAATCTGGCAGGTTTTGCCGAGAAAGAGATTCGTGATTGTGAGGCATGATCGTTTTGTCTATGCCGCTTGCGCTACGAAGGCCGAACTAATTGACGCTGCGAAAAGTCTGGCGGAGTCTCTTCCTTTGAACTGACAGGCCGCTCTCACATTTATGCTGCGTATTATAATCACCGCATAGCATTCAGCGCTGCAAAAATCTGTCTCTGTCATTGCATGTTGCATGTTGCTCATCTCTCTCTTATTTACGCATTAATTCTGTTTCAAAAGCTTTCTGTTGCCTGTCTTTCCAGTAGCAGACTGTGCCTGTATATTCAGCACCATCTCGACAGAAACCTACCAGAGCAGGGAATTCTGATATGGTCGCATACACAGTCATGTATCGATCTATTGACTGGCACCTATGATAATACTTTGTTAGATGCTAAACCATGTAATTACTAATTCTCTACAGAATGGTACGTAAATAACACCGCATCCCGATATATATAATCAACCTCATCCCTCTCAGTCGATGTCACAGAGAGTATTCAACAGTCAACGATCCAGAATTAAGGTTCTATATCGAACATCCAGAACGAATAATGCGATAAGTTTCTAGTTGCCAGAGATACCTGGGAGTAGTGGCATTGGGATTGTTTGTTGTTAAATGCTTGTGTCCACAAGGGATAAACAACGTAATCCGGAGATGGACCCTCGGATATCCGAAATCACTTCCCCGGGATAGAGTTTAGACAACCCCAGATACACCCCATTATAGGGCGACGGGGACACAGTACCCAATACCGTAACTATTCACTAGTCACTATTGTTACAGCTCTGTATGCTCATGAGACACGAACAGACCGCCTAGCCCTTTGTTGTGCCACTCCGAACGTCATGATTAAGTGGCGTATTCTCAAGAACTTAAAACGCAAAGCGACTCTCACGCCACGTTGTCGTGCCAGAGACAAGCCTGGTCCAGACCTTCGCAGGACGACGAATCTCTTGCTCGTCTCTGGGACTGCCAGGACAGCTCAGCCACGCTGAATGAACCCTGGCTAGCTGCGCACATCTGGTGATCCTGCGGGGCCTATCCGGGATTTATGGAGAGATGACCCAGGCTACGTAGGACTTCGGAGCCGGTATGTTTGTGGGTTCTCCGATGGCCGAAGCTCACGGAGTCCGTTATGCGTAATGTCTCTGTCCCGCCCCCGGTCAGCTTGTCCAGCTGCCTCGGGCCTCAACTATGAGGCCTCCGGATGAGCGCGGAGCGCGGAGATAATATATTAGGACCCTAGGAGATGCCTCTAGCGCGAATCTCACGAGCCGCCTTCCCCGTCTATCTAGTAAATTTCATAAGGGTTGTGCGTCGATCTCAGTTTTGTATGTGATTTGGTCTTCTATGCTGGCATGTGTCTGACTTCATCCAGGAATGACCTCATGAGACAGATATGACGGAGACCTCACTCCTCCCAGACATCGCTTGCCACACCGGAAAGCACATTTCAGAGTCTCGAAAAGGGATTCAGCTCAGTTTTGTACTGATTGAGCCCGTGGTGTTTCTGCAAGGCCACGGCACGGGTAGCAGTGCTTGTAAAGACAAGGCTGCCGTCGTCCGGGGCTCGCTACATCTGAAAGTCACTGAACCGACCAAAATCAAGCGGATCTGCGTCTACTTTCGTGGTCTGGTGAAGTTGGAGTTATCGGAAGGTATGCCGTTCTTTCATCTGAGGTTAAGACTCTCCGCTTTCTACAGACGCTAACAATGTTGTCTCCTGGACAGTGAAACTTGTGGGGAATAGAGATCTGATCACGTCTGGTATCACCTACTTTGACCGGGGGCAGACAGCTCAATCAGGCCATGTCTATGGAGCAGACTTATGTCACATACCCGGCCGATCTGGCACACATACAGAGAGCGGCCAACACGTCGGAAATACGGATCAACAGTCGTGGAAGGACCAATCCCTTCCTCCCGAGTATAATGCTGCCAGCTTGCACCAGGCTAGACTCATGGGGCCAGTGACCAAGAGCGCCGTATTTCCGGTGGGCGACTATATGTACAACTTTGAATTCCTCATACACAACTCCCTTCCGGAGAGCATCAATACTGAGCTGATATCTACTCGATACTACCTGGAAGCTCTAATTGAACCGTCAGGAGCATTTTCTTCAAAGATCGTTTCTCAGCTTGATGTCCCGGTCATTCGACTGCCAGCGGAAAACTCCCTGGAGCTGGTTGAGCCGATCGTTTTCTCGCGCAAATGGCGTGAGCAACTCTACTACGATGTCTATATATTCGGAAAGTGTTTCCCTCTCGGCTCACAGATACCAATGAAGGTGAAATTGACCCCCTTGGCGAATGTACAATGTCACTGGATCAGGGTATACGTGTCTCAGCACGTACAGTATCGGAAAAAGGGCCAAACAGGTCGATTTTTGCAGCTGCCCACGAAAAGAGTGCTTCTGTTCGAGAAGCAGGCTGGACTTGCAAGTTATAGCTCGTACCCAGGCAGTACCGTGCGAATTACGAGCGAGGGCACAATAAGACCGTCTGGTATTCACAGCACAAATCTGCTAGGGGAAGAATTGGAAACCTCTGAGATCAAACTAGAGGTACAGTTGCCTCGCTGCCAGGAAATGGGAAGCAAGGAAAGAACACAACGGCTTCATTTCAGTACCAAGGGCGGTAGTCCCGAGGTGAACCATTGGATCCAGGTGAGAAACAGCGAGACGCCCCGTCGTGATGCAATGGCAAGCACATGGATGCTGACCCACAAGCAGATTGTCTTGTGTCTTTCGGTAAAAGATAAAGACGGAATGGGCTCAAACAAGCCTCGGCCTGTGGAGTTGACCATCGAGTCACCTTTCACCATTCTGTCGTGCAAGGCCACCCCGGTCAATATCTATGTTCCACCATATGCCTTGGAAGATGATATGGGAGTGACTCCGTCTCACGAAGCCCAATGTGATTGTGGCGGAGGTCCGCGGTCAATATCGCTGGCGTCAAGACACGAAGCAGAAGCGCCCGAGACCGAACGGGTGGACAACTCCATGTCTGTTAAAATTCAAATCCCGCGAGATATTACGCGGCAAGTCAGCTTCGATAGCATCTCCAGCGATATCAAGCGACCTGCTCGGGCCCATTTACCTGATTGGGATCTTCTCCCTGATGAACTTCACCGGAGAGCTGCTCCGTGTAGAAACAGGCAATGGTATGGCGGATAGAATTTCCTCATATGATTTTCTTGTTGATACCTTCCTTGTTTGGGTGTTTCGGTGTCTTTCCCATTCTGCCGGTGTCTCTTTTGCTTTCGGCTTGTCCTTGTGGCACCCAATTTGCCGTGATAGAAAGTTGACGCGTGTATCCCTAAACCTTATTGTTATCTGCATGTACCATACTTCGGATGCTCCTCGGATGTTTGTCGGATCTACAGATCTACATCTTGGTCCACTCAGCAGCCAGCTTGACTCGGCGATTGCTGTGTTGCGGTCACTTTGATTCGGCGATTGCTTCACCGGGTTTGAATAGCGTCGACTTACAATCGCCCGGCATTCACTTCTAGCGTCTCCATATCCATGGTTCTATGAAATGTTTCTATCATTATTAGATGATCTGTGGATTGTGGCTGAATAGTATCTAGGCAACATCCTTCCAGGAATTAGCGACTGGTTCTCTAGGCAGACTGAGGCCCGCACTGTTTCAGAGTACATTCACACTTAATATATTGAGATCCCGTCGTTGGTTAGAAGAAAAATCCATTGCGAGCATGCTTCGTATCCCGTCCCCTAGGGCGAGGAGAAGGCAATCGCAGCATCCTATGTACGACTGCTCCCCGTCTCCTCAGCCCACAAAGGCTCTCACCACTACCCACGAGTGAAGCGTATGACAATATATAGAGATACCATCACACCACCTCACCTCCTAAACCGCGTGGGCTGATTTATCAAGTTTAAGTTTTCAGTGATAAGGACACTTGTGGCAGCCCGTCATTCTAGCCTTGTCGAACACGGGGCAATAAGAGCGGTCTTTCCGCGGTATTCACTCATGATGAACCATGGATGTCTTAGCATTGAAGTAAAACGGAGACTTGTACCGAGCTGAATGTCTTCCCTAGGCAGAAATGATAGACTGGTTGGCCAGTCAGAGAATGGGGATAAGCAACCTTAAGCAAAATTGGCTGAAGTCTAATATATCACATCTACGGACTCGTTCACAAATGGCGCATTTGGGCTCAGTCAGGGGGGTCCAGGTGATTTGTCGGACTTATGACATCACGAGTCTCATCCCGTGTTATGACTTACCTCCAAAATAGATCTTAAAGACCTTACGGCCTTGCGAATGCAGATAGTGATGCCGCATTCATCAGTATCATATGGTGAAGACCTTCGCGACCCGATGCAGCCTGGCATGAATACGCAGATGGCGCTGCGCGCATCCTGCGAACCCTGCAGGAAGGCAAAGGTATGCAGGAAGCTGCGCCCTGCGAGTACATTGTCGTCGCATTGACTGGCGTCTTTATTTTAGGTACGATGTAAGCGAGAAGGCGACAGCTGTTCGCGCTGCAAGCAGCGACAACAGAAATGTGAGTTTTCGCCCTCCTCCCGGAAGCGAATCGTCAAAGGACAACCCAATTCGCATCGGTAAGCGCAAGAGCCTGTCCTTCGTCCAAAGTATCAGACTGATGCCGGGGTTGGTTCACACAGTGATACCATCGATGAGATGAAAAACCGGCTTGAGAGAATGGAGTCGCTGTTGCTCGCGAGGAGGCGCTCATCAGCGGATGATAACCGCTCCAGCTCCTCGATACGCAGCGCGAATGAAAACGATGTATCGTACTGTTTGATGGATCGAATTGGATTCTCCAGTTTCATTGGTAAGATTATGTTCCTTTACGTCCCCATGGCCGGAGCAAACTCACAATGTCTATCAGGTTCCTCGTCCGGATTCGCTCTCTTATCACCGCGTGGTCTGCAGTGGGTTTCAAATATCACACACTCGACTGAATTGTTGGACTTTATCTCCAATAGAGCGCAGAAATATATGTTGGGCTGGTCAGAGGAGATGATGAGCACATGGCAACATCCCAGGCCAGATGACCGGACGCCCCTGCCACCAAAGGGCTCCGCCATCCTCGCGGTCAACTGTGAGATCTCCCTATCGGCCCTTGCTTGCACCACCTGTTATTGAGGAACTGACACTTGTGCAGACTTCTTTGCCTACGTAAACTCGACTTTACCCCTCTTTGATCAAAAGAGGTTCATGGAACTTTTCAACGCGCAGTACTCAGACAATCCCCCAACCGGCGTGGCCTGGTATGCCTCACTTAATGCCGTGCTCGGTATCGGGGCGCTTGTCGTAGAAGATGAGATAGGCGTGCTGTCAACAGTCCTACATCCCAGGCAGGATACCGACAGTGGGGGCCATGTGTTGAGCTGTCTGCGGAATTGCTATTCTGTCTTCACCCAGCTCTTATATAGCTGTAGAGAGGTTATGGGCGTCCAAGCCCTGATTGGAATGGTCTGTGCGCTCCATAGAAGCGATTGATGACTGCAGCTGATGACATTCTCGTGCTGTAGGCTATGGTCCTCGAAATCCTCCTAGACGTGGAGGCAGGTTACATGGCAATTGGATCGGCAGCACGACTCGCACTCGGGTTGGGATTAAATCGAGACTGCAATGCAGAGTTCTCCAAGAGCGAGGTCGAGGAACGGCGCAACGTCTTCTGGGTTTTGTACGTCCTAGATCGAGGTCTGAGCTTTCGGCTCGGACGTCCGCCAACAATCTCCGAAGAAGACATCCAAGTCAGCGAGCCAGCGTCCGGCAAATTCGCACACTTGGTGAGGCTGATCAGAATTGAGAGCGAGATCTACACCAGGCTCTACTCCGTCCGCGCCCGGGACCCCGATCGACGATTGGAAAGGCTTGCAGCTGAGGATGAGCTGTATCAAAAGCTTCTTGCCTGGGAATATTCCCTGCCCGACGGAGAGTTGCTGCCGGGGCAGGTCCTCCATTGCCCGAATCCAGAGCAGCTTCCGTCCACTATTTGGCTGCACGCTGAGTACTATAATTGCCAGTTGATGCTCTGGCGCCTGGACATTGGTACTGAAACAACTTCCTCCCCGGATGACCCTCGCTGGGCTTCCAAGCGCATGGCATGTCTCACCGCGGCGAGGGATACAGTCAAACTCCTTGACAGTTTACGGGAGGGTGGTGAATTGTTTCGCAATAACTTGGCACGGTATGTCCTTTTGTCCCCTGTGGACTCTGTTGGATTTGAGCTATCAGCGCTAACCTCCAAAAGCCGCCTGTCATACTATCCCCTTTCTGCGTTTCTGAGACTCTTCATCAATATCCTTCTGAATCCGCGCGATGCTGGCGCCATGGCCGATCTAGACTGGCTTCGACTCGTGCTGAACACAATGGGACCTCTGCTGACGAGCAGCTCGCCGTTTGCTTTGCTGCTGTTTGAAATATTCCAGAAACTAACGAGAACGGCCGAGGACTTTCTTGCCCGCACTCTATCGGGTGGGACGAATGAAAGCACCGCGCGACACGATTTGACGACCCCAGAAGTTACAAGCCATGAAGCCTCACCCTCCATACCCTCTCCATTTGGCATCCCAAGAGACTATCACACATTAGGCGGCTGGTGTCCGCAGCTTCCTCCACCCTTCTCAGACTATGCGGCGCTTTCCTATGACGACCCAACTCCAGCCCGAGAACAGGGACCATTGGCCAAAGTGAGCCATATTCTTTCACAGGCGCACATGGGCGCATCGGAGACTTTGTTTCCTGGGTACGAAAGCATCACGAGCGACGTACATGGTACCGACTCGGGTCTCTCATCCCCGTCACTCCACCGCGGCTGGCAAAATCATCCAACGCAGCCAGATAGCTCAAGCTGCCACGGTCTTCCGTCCTGAATTTGAATTCAAAAAGAAAGAGACCTTAGTCAATCCTCCCCTGGCTTAATAATGGATTAAGAATCGCCGATCGATCTCCCTGTTTATGGACGTCATCCAACGAGCCTTGCTAGAGCAATTGAGAAGAAAAAAGGTAGATACACTTGGCAACCATCTATCTTGGTTTCAACCCCTTTGCCTTCGGGTAGCCGGCTCCTTGTTCTTAAAATACCCGTGCACTGACTGTCCAGGCCTGCCGATGTATCAGCCGCTGGGCATACACAAAACCCGTTGTCTAATGATCTCGCCACGAGATGTGTTCTTTTTTGGCTTTGGCAACGATCAGCCCAGATAGCAAATATGGAAAAAGGCCTGGTGCTCATCAATGCGGCCTGGACGAAGTAATGCTTTGACTATTCGGTCCACCGCAGCCGTTCTGTAAGCGGGGCTTATAGCGGTGACTATGTGCGCTCTCCCACATGGCGGACACTGTATCCGGCCTTCAGTAATGAATTTGTATGTCTCTTAACGGCCAATTTATATTCAGCCAGAAAATTTCAATGGGCGAATAGTACCAAACTACCAATATGATCAGATGATGAAGCTCATGAGAATGAAGATGATGATATTGCTACCAGCTAGAGAGCAGGGTCAGCAGGCGAATAAAGCTATATAGAGAAACCCTATAAGCTAGCCCTACAGAGAATCATAGGCCTGGCTAGAGCCTCAGGCCTGCCCCTCACCGTTAGCATACCCGCAGTAGAGTAGTACTGGAGTACTAGAGTAGGGAACCACAAACCGTAAGGTTTAGCACAAATGTTCAAGTCGCCAGCCACAGTTGGATCCAGACTGTAATTATTACTTACAGTCAACTAGCTGTTAATAAATGAAATACCTAGTAGTAAATGCTGGTGTTAGTGACCCATACCATGGTATGTATTTGATATTATAAATCAAGAGGGGGGGGGCATACAGAAAGTCCGTCCCATAGTTGACCCGCCGACATCCCGGTCCCACTGGGAATAGAACTCTGACATATAGTGGGCATGGTCACTGTTTTCTGCTTGGGGGATTAGACGTAGGGTAGCATATTGAATCTCCGCCGGGCGGCCTGATGCAAAAGGATATTCTTCAACGTTACAGCCCATCAGGCCCCAACCAGATATATAAGTTTACCCGCTTTGAATTTTTGGCCCTTCCCGCTAGTGCCATATTTTGTTAGGTACCATGGATCCGTTTTGTGTATTTTGCCTGGTACCCTGGTCATTACAGAAGAATATCCACGGACACTGATCGCTGACTCGGTATTACCGCAGATATTGGGCCACCAACTGCCGTCACACATAAAAGTGCGTTCACAGGGTGGTGTTCCGCTTGGTTCTGAAGGCCCGGGTGTGTCAGTTGGCGGAGGAGGACAGGTATGTGCGCGAGCCTGGACTCGTGTTGGCTCGGTGGACACATTTCCCGCCATAAAGCCTGCCAGACGCAGGCTGCTTTTTGCCAGGCTGCGTTTTGCCAGGCTGCGTTTTGCCAGGCTGCGTTTTGCCAGGCTGCGTTTTGCCGGGCCCTCATATCCAGGACAGGTGATGCACTGCTGTACCACCTCAACGAAATCGGAGACCTCAGTAGGATTGTCCATAGACCACGACTGGCAGAAGGTCAAAAAGCCGTCGTCGATGGTGTCGTTACCCAGATCACAGTCAATCCCGGAGTCCGGCGAGTAGAATGGGAAGTTCCCGTTCCCGCAGAATCCGGTGGTATCAGTGAGCTCAGGATCGCACTCGGCCGCTGGCTCGGCGCCGTCTTGCCCACTGGGCGGGCCGGAATCCGGCAACCCAGTAGTAGGGGAAAAGCCCAGCCCGGGGGTTGCTCCGTCGGGCACGGGGGACCAGCTGGTCGGAAGCCAAAAGCTATTCGTTGTATTCTGGCCAGGAGGGATATGGGCAACGTTGGGATCATTGGGATCGGATGCGTTGGCGGGCAACTGGATCAGGACGACGAGCGGCGTGTTCGGGACAAATCCAACAGGGATCTGAAGGGGGCGTGGCAAAGGGACTTCCGGGGGGATGACAACTGGATTGCCGATACTTCCCCCTGCACCACAGCAGGTCTGTGTTAGCACTCGGAACAGGTCACAGACTTCAGTACAATTATCCGGACCGGGCGGCAAATTGTTGGCCCCTGAAATGGGAAGGTTCTCGACAGCGCTGGCGCAGGCGGGGGTCAGGGTGAACGTCTGAGATGGTTGTACGGTGGTGCAGCCTGGTATGGGAATTATGGTCGCATTCTATGGTGAGTCGTGTCGGCCATTTCCAGGGGTAGGCGTAGGCGTAGGCGTAGGCGTAGGCGTAGGGGTAGGGGTAGGGGTAGGGCTGGCGCTGCCGCTGGGGTTGGCGCTCGGAGATGCAGGAGGTAAGCACTGCATGTAATAGACATTATTTCCAGGTTGGCATGTGTACCCAGATGCGCAATTTGTGCAACCATTCCACCCCTGACCACCACATTGATAATACCCAGCAACTGTGCAGTCACTTGCTGGGGGAGGTAAGCACTGCATGGAAGAGGTAGTATTTCCATTTTGGCATGTGTACCCAGATGCGCAAGTCGTGCAACCAGTCCACCCCTGACCGCCGCACTGACCATACTCAGGAACCGTGCAGTTAAGAGCGCCTTCGACGTTGGCGTATATAACACCACCCGACGGACCGGCGGCGTAGACCTGACCGGCAACGTTGCCACTGCCAACAAGCGGACCTGCGCCAAACTGATAGGTGCCCTGGATATCGGTCCACGTAGTGCCGTTGTCTCCGCTGCCGTAGAGCCTGTTGCCATTATATCCGGCTGCAAAGGCGTACAGGTTCCACGTAGACCCGGAGCCCACGCCGATCGCGATTTGGGTAACGTTAGTCAAGGCAGAAGTTAATACCGTCTAGCTCGAGCCGAAGGTGGTGGACTGGTAGATGCCCGCGTTCGTTCCCAAATAGACTTGTCCAGCAATAGTCGGATGGACAATAATGGCGTTGATCCGGCCGCCGACATTCGCAGCCCAGGGGAAGTTCTGTCCGTTATCTGAAGATACATAGACGGTTTCGTTATAGCCGGCGTAGAAATAGTTGTTATTTTGCTTATCGCTGGCAATAAGTGAGTAGGCAGGTAGACCGTTTACGCCGGCCACGCTGCCACCATTCTGAGAGCGCACGACTCCTTGGCTGTCCGTAGACCAGACAATTGTGTCACCGCTGGCAGAGTAGGCCACGCTGCCGCCGTATGTTGTATTGCCTCCTGCAGAGTCGACACTGTTTTAACACCCAAGTCAGCAAGGCTCTTGTGATAAGAGGAACGGAAATGTTTGACGCAGGATTCACATACCTCCATGTCCTTCCACCATCGCTAGAGAATCCTATCTGAGGTGAGCCAGTGCCTCTTCCTGCCCTGACAATATTGCCCACCGCAAGGCCGGCATAGTCAACACTGGTAGTCGTAGCGAATTCCGGATTGATCCAGTTAATTGACGGCGCGGTTCCGAGGTCACTCGCCGACAAGTAAGTAAAGCCACTGTCGTCACCAACTGCCATTAGTAGCTCAGTGCCACCTGGCACGGATATGATATCAAGAACAGCCATTTCCTCTATGCCAGCGCCCAGAGTCTCAATAGAGACGTTGTGGATAGTGTCCCAGTTGGTCAGGTCATGACCTCCCATAACAGTCAGGCCGGTTCCGTAGAGCCAATGATTGCTATCAAAAGGATCAATCTCGAGAGCCTCGATCATCCATCCTAAGGCATTACTGTCCACCGCGGTATTCCAGCCTTGCCAAAAGGAGGTTTCAATCCAAGGGGCATTCGGGCTCTGCAAACTGTTAGCCAAACTGCAATGAGATAGCACATTCGCGTGCCTAATAGCTCAGGGGCAAGTGGCGAGTCTTTGAAGGCTGGGGACTTACCGATAAACTGTAGTATCGAAGCTTGTTCGGATAGTAGGGATCACCCCATTCCCATATAGGGGTCCAAGATGCCCCCGAATCATTCGAGCGGTAGAATTGGGCACTGGGCCACCACGAGTTCAAGGAAGCCACCATGAGAGTTCCCGGCTTCTGCATATCGAGGGCAAGGCCACCAAAGCCGAAGTAGAGGTAATTCCACCCTACGATTGGAGTGATATCCTTCCACGTGTTTGCCGTCAGGTCATATCTCCACACAGAGCCGTTGCTGCCGTCGTACGGACCAACTCCATCAGTATATGACAAGTAGAGGGCCTTTTCCGTGGGCTGCAATTTGCATTTATGCGGGAAGTACGTTCCAGGTTGACCTGCTACAGCAGACCAAGTAGACCCGGCGTCCGTCGACTCATAAACAGAGGCAGTGATGTTGTCCGCAACACCAACAAAGATCCGAGACGTCGCTCCGTTGATGATTGACGAGGTGCTGTCGAAGGTGACGAATAGCAGACCCATGATATCTCCGTATACTTGTCCCGGGAACGGGTTATAAGTTCCCGTGTTAGTGAAGCTGGTGACCTGGGAAAACGTCACTCCTCCGTCGGTTGATTTCCAGAGGCCATTGCCGCTACGCGCCCCAAAGTAGATAATGTTTGAGTTGTGAGGGTCGACAGCAAGACGCTCGCCAGTGCCTCGACCAGGCATGTTTCCGCCAACCTTAAACGGAAGGTTGCTGAAGGTCCACGTGTTGCCCCGATCAGTGCTTTTTACAATGGCACCGTTGTCTGTATCCCTACATGCAGGCTACTTGTTAACCCGTCACAAAGGCCAAGAGATCACACATACCAGCTGTTGGTGTATAGGCCCAGAGCGGCGTATACCACGTCTGCATTCTGTGGATCCAGAGCAATGGCATCTGTACCCATGTTGTGCCTAAATACTATTAGTGAGGCAGCCCCCTTATGAATGGAGAGATCCTCTTACGCATTTTCACCGTAGAGACCATCCGATATAAAGGTTTAGCTGTCGTCTGAGTTGAGCCTGTACATGCCACCAATATCCGTGCGGATATAGGCGACACCCTGGGCATTTGGATGGAAGACGATGCCAGGAACAAAGCCTCCTCCACCGCCAGTACGGACAGGCGTCCAAGAGGTGGCAGCTGCGATGGGCGCGGCCGCGAGGAGCAGCGCAAGCCCTTTAAGGGTCCCCATAGTTGCCCAGAGGCAGGAGTTTGGGAGTAGAAAATTATGAGTTGGTGGCTATCTTGGGTTGAAGTGATTGAATGAGTGAAGAGAAGAAGAGAGATACCATTTGCAAAAGGACGTCTTTATATACTAATATATCCTTATATCAGGTACGATTAAAACGTGGTATCAAAGCCTAGCTTGAGCGACACCAATTAGAAAAAAGGGTTCTCTATCTCCCTAGTCAATCTCTTAACTTAGTCTCAGTAAGGAAGGCGAAAAATAGATTGCTATTGTAGTTGAAGTGTAATCAGGCCAAAAGCAGAGCTGGTTGTTGTGCAACTACTGGGGGAGGGGGTCAAAAACTGTTGAACCTTCGCTGTAGCCAGGTAGACGGATTAGGGCTTCGCGCCCGCCCCTGCTGGTTCCTACCAATTATTACTAAGGGATTGCAAAGCCGAGAGATCTGATTACGGATACAAGACTCCAAACTTAAAATAAAGCCGAGTGGGAAGATAACAGAAAGCTTAAAACTGAATACTTTGTTCAGGTCATGATTCCTCCGTTGACACCTGCGAGTGATGTCCCAAGTCGGCAGAACGTACAGTATGAGGCCAATTATTCTCAAGTGCGCAGCACCATGCTTCGGGCCTGGAAGTTAAAACTTAAAGGCGTCCGTTAAACATGGATCTTTGCATTTTGACTCTGCTACCTTATGCTGTTCCTGTTCCATGAGGATTTTGGGACAATCTACCAAATTTTGCAATGCGCGATTTCGGCGCCCTCAGATCTGGTCTCGCCGATATCAAGCCTCAGTCTGCAGTACGAAGGTCACAGCAAAAACTCCCTGAACCGGCAGGGTTCCCTGTTTGCTAAGCAGGGGTTTATGGCTTGCCATTCCTCTACTACAGTACTGAGGATAATGTACCTTTCTGAATTCCTTTGTCTCCCTGACACCGATTCCTTATGTTCATTACCGCCTTCTAGTCTTACATTATCTCCTGTACATGAATAGATATTCTCCTTTGAAATCTGGCCCTGAACCGGCTCGAAATTTAAAATGGTGCTAGCGTTAGCGCCATTAAGGATGGACCAGATAGAGCATTCTAGACGCGGATTACGGGATCACTATGGGGACTCACCGTTGCCGGTTTTTGATCGTTGTTCCTGAGTTCCACTAGGGTTTAGGCAAAACCTTAATTTAGGGTTTGACTGCCATGCAGGGCCCAAATAACAATACAGTAGGATATACTGTAATAGAAACAGGGTGTTTAACACGATCCCGACTAACAATAGTTTCCAAAGTTTGGAGAGCACATGATGTTTAATACAGTTCTTATCTCTGTCTCCTGTTATTTCTGAGCTGCCCTTTTTTGCAGTCCAAATCATTCAACATGATTCTCTCACCCTCAGTTTATTAGGTTTTCCCGTAATTGTTTTAGGTTTTCCCCTCTTTGTTTCTCAGTTTCTCTAGCTTTCCAATTATCCCTAAGCTTTGTTTATTACTAACAGAGTTTACTGGAAGTTTTGAAACAACCTTGGGTAATTGTCTACTGTACTAGATACGACGAACATAAAGAGCCTTACAGCCAATGTAAAAGCATAACTGCTATTCGCCAAGCAGACTGTTATCGCTGGCGCCATACTAATTCACCAGATCCACTAGACCGTTGAATATTACTGGAGTATTACCATGACCGCACCATATCACTTTCCACTGGTAGTCTCCATCCTTGGGTCGCACATATGCGTAGAAGATATCTAAACCCTCACCGCCCCCTCTGCCACATCGCCATGTGGTGCCGACATCCAGGCCCTTGTACCTTACCATTTCCCTTAGAAGGGCTAAATCTTCTCGAGCACCATAGGTGAGACCCATTGCTATCTATGCACGACCCATAACAGTAGAAGCATCAACGCTCAGGGTTTGCCTGGTTTGTTCTGCGGAAGCCACCAGGGTCTGCTCATGATGTTCAAAGGGAAGCCCTTCGATGTCCAACCCGTCCGTGATAGACATCAACTTGATATAATTGGAGGCAAATCCAAGTCGGAGATATTGCGGGATGCAATCTTGAGTAGCTTTAATTTTAGCTGATGTAGGTGAGCGGACAGATCTGCCGGAGGTGGTCGGGTGCTGTCTGTGATGGCTATTTCGTCGCGAGAGGTCATGCCATTGACCAGCCATGGCAGGTCTCCATCAGATAGAGTGGACCATGAACGTTCGTTGAAATGGTGAATGGTCTGCCGATGTTGCGGCAACGCCTGAGAAAGAGGGGAGGAGCTGGAATAGGAACGTATTTCCATAATGCCAGTTCCACATATACCTCCGATATTGTTGGCATTGCGTGGGTTACCTTTGATTCCACGTCTGGTTCAAAGGGATCTCCTACTCCACGGATCTTCGTTGGTAGGTTTGAGAGTAGACTGTCTCGCGCAATGGTCTGATTCTTCCCAGGTGTTGCCAACACTGGTAAATCAGTGTTTATGTCTGAAGATGCCGGGTCTACCTGTAGGTTCTCTGCGTCTATTGGATTGATTCCTCCATTGACTGAAAGTCAGGGTCCTGGGTCACCGGAAAGCCGCAGTACGGCTTCCTGCCTCATAAAGGAGTGCTATCTCCAGCTGAAAAGACACTTTACATCTCTTTTCCGACGGAAGCCATTGCATTCGACAAGTCCATAATACCGCGTCCTACGGCGGATCGGCAGGCTCATTCTACGTTTCCACCAACAGCGCCACCTCATTCACCAAGACCACAGCCCTCGGCTCCAGCACCGCCGTCAACGCCATCCGCGCCCATCCCTCTATCGCCGGCGACATCTGGGCAACTACCGATACGGGCCTCTGGCACTCGACAGACTACGGCAAGACCTTCATCAAAATCGGCAGCGGATGCACAGCAGGCTGGAGCTTCGGTCTCGGCAAGGCTTTGCCAACCGGCTCTTACGCTGTCGTCTACGGCTTCTTTACCGTTGACGGTACAACGGCACTCTAAACCGAGGACATGGGCACGAATTGGCAGATGATTTCCGATACGTCGCATGGCTTTGGCGCTGCGTCTGCTAATGTGGTTAATGGCGATATGGCAAACTATGGACGTGTGTTTGTGGGTACCAATGGAAGGGGTATCTTCTATGGCCAGCCGAGTGGGAGTGTCCCGTCTGCGACGGCTACGGGGACTACGACCAAGACGACCTCGACCTCGACGTGACGAAGACGTCTGGTACTACAACCTCGACAACGCTGACCAAGACTACCAAGACGTCTACGAGTACTTCCAAGACGACGACTTCACCAACTTCTACCGGTGCTAGTACACCGTACGGACAGTGTCGGGGACTGGATACACCGGGCCAACTGTCTGCCCGAGTGGATGGAAGTGCACTTATCAGAACGAATATTACTCAAAATGTAAGTTTTTAAACTATCCTTTAAGACGGAAAAGAATCTATAATTGGAATACTGACTTCGTTGCAGGTCTACAATAGGTGCAATTCAAAGGCGGTTAGTTCAACGGCAACTGCGCTACTTGTGTATTGATTGTGCCTTGCGATTGTTATGAAGTTTCTCTCAGGAATATAAAATAATATAAAAAAGGACCCTGGCCGTCCCTGTCATCAGGAAAATCCCTTTCTGAGAATTTAATCTGTGTAAAGCAGTTAAAATACTCCGATGGGGACTAAGAGGTAATGATCCCATTCCTGAAAATAGACTGGCAGGCGCTATAACAATTACCACCACAGCGCGACAATGACCATACAATGGGATTCTAGGCTTCATGCTATTTTTATTGACTTTGACATATTGGACTTGTATGGCTGTGAGCCTGTGGTGCGGTTTGGCGCTTCTTAACCGCCGTGTTGTTTCAGGTCAAGAGTCGCCGTGTTTTTCAGAGCGATGTTTCCGATAGTCTAACAGCATTGTAATCGCTTGAATTTCTGTTGTCGATCAAATAGTTCTCCAATACAAATGTTGCCTTATTTTTACGTATGATCGTTATGAACAAGGATGCAGTTAGGCAGAGCGGCCAGGAATGGCGCTTAACGCAACAGACGACAATGGAGGACCAATCCTTCTCCCAGAGAAACTTCAATGTCGAACATGACACAGAGTTTAATATATTTTCCCCAGCGCGTCTTGAATCGGGCGGAAATTTGAACAGTTGGATTGTTCTTCCAACACATAAAAGGCCCATGGTGCCGTGTGTAAATGATCTGGTGTCTAAAGCCTCACTATTGCTTATCAAAGCTACCTCAATCGCAGTCTTATTAATTCATTTTCCGTAAGGGGAGCTATTGCCATGACTATCCAGTGCCGTCCGCAATCCACAAACGATTTCCACGTCGCCATTATATGTGCTTCCAGGCAAGAGATCACGGCAGTCAAGGCTCTGTTCGACGAAGACTACGGTATTGCCCGTGATATTCCAGGCAAACAGCCCTCGGACCCAAACTCCTACGTAGCCGGACGAATCGGCAAGAACAGCGTGGTTCTTACGCAGATCCCTAAATACGGCAAGATATATGCAGTAAAGACAGCCTTCTGGCTCTCGCACAGTTTTCCACAAATCCGTATCTGCCTTGTTGTTAGCACCGGCGCTGGAATCCCGTGCAGAAACGACGGACAGAAGATACGACTCGGCGATGTCCTGGTTAGCGACGGACTAATCGAATGGGACTTTGGCAAACTTCTCCCAGGCGGCGTCTTCCTGCGCAAATCAGGGCCGAAGTATGATTTGCCTCCACCGACACATCGCATCGCGTCGCTCGTGCATAAACTTCGTGGACGGCAGTCTCTGATTATGAGAGATCGGATGTCTCAGCATCTGAACTATCTCCAAACCACTTTCGGCAACCTTGAAGCGACCAATTATCTTAGCGCCGAGGAGAATAAACTCTTTCCTCAGTGTTGTCCACCCGGGCATTCGGGGCCGGATCGCGCATCATGGTCAAATATACCGGCGATCGAACACTTCAAACCAAACGTTCATTTTGGGTGTCTTGCATCTGGGGACGCCGTCATGAGGTCCGCCGAGTGGCGTGATAAGACAGCTGCTAAAGAGGGCGTCCTTGGATTTGAATGGGCTGGGGTCGGGGTATGGAGCCAGCTTGCCACAATGGTCATCACAGGAGTTGGCGATTACGGCGATGGTTATGCGACGGATCCATGGCCGGCTTATGCTTCTGCGAGTGCGGCGTCCTGCGCGAAGGCGATCTTGCAGGCGTATCACGCCCTCTGATCTTTCTTGTCCCTGTGGGTGGGAATCGATTATTCGATTGCTTTGGTCTAGTGAGCACCATTTCAGTGCTCATTTCTGTCAGTGCAGGGCGCTGATTGTTACACTAAGCAGTATTATGTTGAATGGATTCTTTCAAGGACGATATTTCTAGCATGGGTGGGTTAAATGCAGTTTTCTGAATGTATAAAGACCTATATTTTTATCATATCCTGAGTAGTATTGTAGTATTCCGGTACATACAGGCGAGTTTCTTCGAGATAAGACATCAGATGTTGAACGATCTTTGGACGTTCTGTTAAAGCATGATTATAAGCTGTTTCTGGTTCCATTTTCCGAGAACCACGGTTAACTCTGATCTTAGCTGTACTATTCGAAACTGAATGGTAAGAGAAGTATATTTGCGCTTCCATGACCCAGGACTGGACAGCCTCCCGCAGCCTCAACAAGACCCTTGGTCTCACCCTCGATCGTCTCCTCGCGCGCGATCTGGCGGAACATATCCATTGCATCAAACCAAACATCAATATTCTCCAGTTGCAATGAATCGTTGACCCTGGCAATGACAATGCCTTGGATATCAATCAAACCACCAATCCACCATGCGCTTTGACAGTGACCTTTTCCCCTCGACTAGCGCATGCATTAGCATCCATCAGTAACGTTTGCGTGGGAGGTTTTGGAGGTGTATAGTGGGCCGCCGGTTGTGATCTTCAAATGGAGGCATTGGGGGTATATGGTGGATGATTATGTTGGGTATAACAAGTATGCGTGTAGATTCTTGGATAAATATGTCGGCATCATCCTCTTAAACGCCTTATGGCTTGTCAAGAAATCATTATGCTCGGGGTCATAGTACGAGCTGGATGTAAGTATGGCGTTGTAAGTGCCCACCCGGAGCATATGGTCGCCTGTCTGGGGAGAACCACCATTCAGCGAGAAGGTGTATTTGCTGTGGTCGATTGTGCGCCAGTAGTCAAGTGAGGTCTTGAAGGATGCTTCGATTTCCCAGTTTCTGACGAGGTTGGAGACGAGGGAGGGGAGGCTGCCTGCCTGGTGGGTCGTTTGTTTTGCTGGCGGGTATTAGTCTTCTATTACTGATGAATGGATTGAGGCCTGATGGGGTTGCGTACTCTCCTCGTAGAATGCCCTTGTTTTTGAGTAATCTGAAGGTGCGCCATATCGCCAGGCAGCGTATTTGTCGTTCAAGACGGCGTTGGGGTCGAGGACGTAATCTGGAAGACCGTCTTCACCCATTTGGATGATATGAGCAGTATGTATTCTCCGTGCATCAGAAACTGTCCGAAAAATGAGCACAGTTGCGGAGAGACACAGGGGGTTTAATAACGCCCCAGCCCTCGTCTGATATCCCTGCCAGCCATGGGTGCAGCATGGAGGCAACATAAGCACATATACACAGAATCAACAGGGATTAGAGTAAGACAGAGTTTTCGACATAGGACGACCCTATCCAACGTCAGCCAATCTCGATCGCTTCGAACTAAGTGTGTCTGACCTCCGGCCGAAATACTTCCGGACATGTCATGACCCAATATCAGATCGAGAACTCCTAGAACCAATGACGACCTCCATGTTTCATGATAGATGGAAACCGTTGAATGGAATAAATGAATATAGATTAACATTGATTACTAGCATGTGGCTAACATGGGTATAGCCCACATCAGGCAGGGACAACCTCGGCTGCGCCTGATCATCAGCACAACAGTCGCATGAAACACAGCGAATTCGCATATTCGATGGATGTCCTTGGCAGTCTGGATCGATCTTATCGTCTTACCTGTCTCTCGATATATAGGGGTACGTTCGTCTTCTCTCGCAAGACTCAGTCAAAGTACCTTCCCTGGTCCTGGAGAAGTCATAGAAGTGACTGACGGTTTGCACTTCGCCGACACCAGTAAAGATAGTCAGACTAGAATCAGCGTCATCCGGGCACCATGGCTCCTATTCTGGAAAATCTGAACTATTTGCGTAGGACGTAGGATCTTGTGGAGTAGGCAGTATATCATTCGATGGTGATTAGCGAGAGGTAATAATTGGGCAGTCTTATTCCGTTCACGGACTCTCAATCAAAAATTGGCAGGTTAAACTGAGCGGCAATTCGGGGTCGAGGATGTCGGATCGAATGGATGATGTACCTGCAATGTCAATAACGCATAAAGCAAAGCGTAAGGGGGATATGCACTTGAAGAAAGCTGATTTTGAGGAATCAATACTGCGGACGGCTGCGCGTCTAACCGTCTTCCAGGGGTCACTTTGCGGCCAGCTCTATTGGTCGCCGTTGCCAAGCACATTCGTTTTTAATCTGTCGTTGAACAGTTAAATGGCGGAAAAGCATGCGTCTTGGAAGAGACTTGTAGTATGCCAAGCAAGAAAAGCTAGCATCCAATATCGATATTGAGGAACATTCATCTAACCGACAGCACAGCCACGCCAACATATATGGCTACGACGGAGGGCTTGGGAACATAATCTTGAACTTCCCATTTGTTCTTTCTGATTGAAGGGTTAACCTGAGCAGACAATAAACGACCTCCAACATTCATCCCGTCCAATCCGACGAAATATATATCCGGGAGCTGAGCCACAAACGCCGGCTGTGACTGGCATAAAGGCGCGGGAAGACGCCGATGGAGAGGGCTTGCAGCTATTGAAGCCCAAAATCCTCGTGTATGTCCTTGGATTCATTCACATTGCCTAGACATGTTGGCCTAGACATGTTGGGATAATCGATAACGATCTGCAGTACTGATCTAGAGGATCGAAGGTGCGGACTGCGGAGCTATCTTTGCAGATCCTGATCAGCGATGATCTGCGATCCGATCGTTTTGCATTCCTGAGACTCGAATTCTGGGGCTTATGGAGTGGACCGAAAATAAAAGTC
Source organism: Aspergillus hiratsukae (assembly GCA_014281905.1). Lineage (NCBI taxonomy): Eukaryota > Fungi > Ascomycota > Eurotiomycetes > Eurotiales > Aspergillaceae > Aspergillus > Aspergillus hiratsukae. Next base: position 4,261 of record JACBAD010002106.1, on the reverse strand, counting down.
AACATTCTCCCTAGGAGAGATGGACACAGTTCGCGCTGACTAGTCTCAAGACAACGACGATCGAATTGACCGTCTCGCTGCCAGTCACGCTCTCCACTCCTACAAGCACAGTTAAGACAACGATATATACTCTTACACCTTCGGCGACGGTTACTTCTCGCGCCACGAGTACCAAGACGACAACTGTAAATACGACTGTCATGAGATCGGAGACAGTGACCAAAACGTCCAAGGGGGCTGGAACCTGTCCTACCACTAACAACTGACCTTATTCACCACTCTTGTTACGTCATAGATCTTCATCCACTTTAGTGTTTCAATTGCACTTAAATGTACATACATTAATCATATTACTCATAAATAAACAACATAACCAGCTGCAACAGCGCCTTCACAAAGATACCGAAAGAAACAGATCAAGGAGGCAACTGACTCTTCGACTCCTCAGGAAACTTCCTAAACAAATCCGCCAGATGATCAATCGGCGCAGCCATCAGTCCCGCAACAGTCTCAAACGGCGGCTTATCAGGCGCACTGGGGTGGCTGCGCGTGGGGATAAACTTCTTCGTGCGCATGAACTTCTTCGTCTGACTCTCCGAGTCAGCCTGGTCAAGCGTCTTCTCCAGAGAAGGCAGATCCTCGGTCTCTTCTTCTTTGATGTGCTGGCCTAGATCCTTCCAGAGGGCTTTGAGAGTGGATTCGAAGTCGGGGTCCTCCGGGGAGAGGCCTTGGAATTTGTAGAGGTGTTCTTTGACCTGTTTTATATTAGCATAGCACTTTATATTTGGAAAAGGGGGAGGGAGGAATACAGATTGATGCTCCGCGCGGTCCTTATCAGCCATAGCCTTCCCATTAGGAAGGTTCTTCTCCATGAGCGGGTAGACGATCAGCTCCTCGCCGATGGAGTGGCGGGCCAGTTCCCAGGTGAACTGGTTCTGCCAGCGGGTTTTCTCATCGGAGGTTGTGGCGGAGAGGATCTTGTTGTAAGCGTCCTCGAGCTCACGGTGGTCGTCTTTGATAGCGTCTGCAAGGCGGGTCATGGTGGGCGTGGTCACAGCGAAAGTGCGATATGGGTTGAATTTCGTAGTGATGGGGAGTGTGGATGGTCGGAGAGTTCTGGGGGCAGAGGCAAGGGAGCGGGAGAACATGGTTATATTATAGATATGTTGTAGGCTGAGCTGTAGATGAGGGGTAGACTCTTGTCGAGGTACTTTTTATACTTCGTAGTTTGCAGTTGGTTCGTGAGTACTAAGGTAGTATATGGGGGATCTCCACTGCCCCACATCTCCGGGTTCATGGCTCAAGGGACCAATCAAGAAGCGAGAATTACCAAGTTGTAGATGCAAATAAATGTCATCCTCACGTCATGTTCTAGACTTGTGCTTTTGTCTTCTTGATCATCCTAGATTACAGTGCTCACTGTGACGTATAACATTCCTCTCCAACTTCCTTGAAAGCATGAGTGAAAATCAAGGACCGCTCAAGTCCTTTGAATTACTACGCAAGTATGAGCTATGCCAATAACGAGAACTGCGCGGGAAAGTATGAATGTGATCGACATAGCTTATCCTGTTTGTTAATACCTATCGTCTGATTCGAGCATCTGCAACTGGATGCCCAGACTACTATGACAACCTCGTGATGCACATCTAGGATTGAACCAAGATATTCACAGCATTGATCGAGAATTCGAGATCCAGATCGAGATCAACATGATATGGGCAGAATTGGGAAAACCTGCTGTATAACGACTCAGATCATATGACCAAGGCGATAGGATCCCAGTTTGAATTTCTACTGTGCAATCTACCTTGGCGGTGTTGGCGTTGTCAGGTCAGCATCACTTCAAAGAGCAACAGACACCCTTTTTTGTGCTCTAGAGAGGAAGATGCTGTAATTCCTCTAATAGATGAAATGCAAAGCAGCATTGCATTAGTGTCTCTAATAGGTATAACTTTTGTGCACAACCTGATATATCGCTGTAGGAGATTCCACATTATTGCACTGCTGGCACCGCCATATGTCCGTGGACTCCGTGCTCCTTTAGTCGAGTATGGTGACAATAGTGGAAGCGCCTTTAGCAGGCTGGCAGCATTGACGCCTAGTACTATTGTTTTCGAAAGCCATTGGGCTCATAGAGAAAGCCTTTAAGCCCCAATGATGTTTGGTGGAGATACATGAGCGACCAAAAAGCATGTGGTTCCTTGATATTTGTTCTAGTAAAGATGAATAGAATCGCCCTTTATCTTTTGTGGATGAGTTCATGAGGGGTTTGTAACATCATGATAAACCTCCGGATTTATGATCATTCCGTCATTCCTAAGCAGTCGCACCCTCGGTCTCTTCCACTCTCACCACATACTTGACCGCGCTCGCTTTACCATTCTTCAGATCCGTCAAGGCTTGCTGAAGTCCCCCAAGACCACCCGGCACAACCTGATGCGGATGAGGCTTGAACCACCCATCCAAAAGGCCCTTGGCAATATATCTGAAATAAACAAATCCAAAGTCCTTCTGGTCGGCATGAACACAACCAACATACGTCCTGGCCTTGTTGATACCTGCAGGAAGCGCATCATCCTCCACAGGCAACACAAAGGCGATCTTTCCTCCTTGCGATACCACGTTTCCAAGGTTAGTAACGCTGCTTCCCTGGCTAACGCCATCGAAAGCATGCAAGAGCCGCTCGTCTGATCCAGTAGCTTTCAGGGCATTCTTGATCTCGGAGATGACCGACTCGTCGCCTTTGCGGTAGTCAATGACGGTGTCGCCTTTGGACCGATCGATGAGACTCTCCACAAATGGGATGCCACGTCCCGCGACGCAGATGATGGGGTGAATGTCACTCTTGACAGCCATTTGAATAGCAAAGGCTCCAACTGCTGTAGCGCCGCCGTAGATGACCAGCGGGATACGGGAAGTCGCAGGACGCCATGGTTCAGGCAGGCCCAGGTGGTGGTACAACGCAAGGGCGGATGTCATAGCTGCAAGTGGTAATGTGGCAGCTTCTACTGTCGATCAATACCGACGTTATTTCCAATAGGACGGCTATACTGACCTTCAAAACTTGTGGACTTGGGAATATGGAAAGTAGTATGCTGCCAGCTAATAGCATACTCGGCGTAACTGCCATGCGGCTCTAGCATCTGATGGAACGCAGCGACGCGGTCACCGGGCTTGAACTCGGTGACATTGTCGCCGACGGCAGCGACAATACCAGCGATATCATCCCCCTCGTTGAAAGGTCGGTTCATCCATTCGGGGAGCTTCCTGAGGCTATATTAGAGATATTCCGCCAACGTCACGATTTGCGGGGACGTACCAATCCTTGGGATTTGTTCCGCTCACGACAACCTTAATCAGAACCTCATCCGGTCCAGGTGTCGGAACGGGACTATCGACGATCTCGACGGAAGGTCCTTTGCTAACTAATGCTTCTTTCATGGTGGTGATGGGATGCGCGAATTGAGTGTAGTTTTGGTTCGGAGGAAAGCGGGGACTGATGTTTTATACGTCCTGGTTGATTACAAATCGGATATTATACCCCAATGTCTCTGCATAAAGGATACTATTGACTTTGTGATGGCCACAATGTCTTCAAATTGTATAAGTCGGGGTAATTCGCCGGTCTTTGCAGTTTTACTTCTGATTCCTTCACGCCTCCAACACAGGCCTAGTCGCTTGAATGCAATACTTGCCCATATAGTGTGCCTGTCCTCTCATAATTTCCACGGTTTTGCATGCTTTCAATTTTTTTCTCCTCAAGGCTCTCCCGGTATCCCGTGTCTCATGCCCTTTCACGAACTAAGAATTTATAAAGCTGTGCACTATGATGTGTGTGGCCTAAGCTACATACTCTAACGCTATCACATTACGGGCAAGACAAAGAAAGTATTTTACAAGAATGGAAAGATTCAGGCGCCCAGGCAGCTGAGAACCACTCTATTATCACCTATGTATACCTCTGTATAGCTCGAATGAAAGGGAAGATTAGATTTCCTTCTTGAATAACTAGCCATGTACGCTCATCCATGTTTGTTGCAAGCTAGATTGCACTGTCTCCCAGCTATTACGATGATAATTATCTATCAGTCAGCCATGGAAGAAAAACATTATTTACCCCTGCTATTGTATGTTCGTTGCTATTGATGGGCCAAGGAAGCGACAGGAGGAACATCAAAAAGTGCACCCACATAAAACGCGTATTTTTAACGCGTCATTCGACTCTGAAAGGCCTCATAGGCCCTAAGAACCACTATGG
>JACBAD010001872.1:0-33984 GCA_014281905.1 Aspergillus hiratsukae | reverse complement strand
GCTCGAAATTTTCTCTTCTTTCTCCTCCCACCACCATGCTACCATACGGCGTGTTGTTCTTTTTTCGTGCTGATCTCAGTGCCTCTATCCTGCATTCGTGTTGATCTCATTGCCTTGATCCTCGAGTTGTCAATATGGCAGTAAGTAATCTTATGGAATCTTCATGATCAAGGCGTATTGGAGGTAATATAGGTCTGCTTCTCTTGCACTGTTGCTGAATGCCGTGGTGGAAAGCACTGCTCTACCGTCGAGAATCTCTTGTCACTCATTGCTGCCATGAAGGTAAGTCTATCAAAGCCAAAGCTACATCTTGATGTACTTTGACAGATCCCACTTTTCTATTACACATCAACATCTTGAGTGTTTATCATCTGTGTGAGTATGGATACTAATGATGTGGTTTTTACAGTCTCATGCTATTCAGTTCGATGAGAAGAAGCCCTAGACTGTCAAGGACGGCAATGTCAAGAAGAAGAAATGTCGAAGTCCCAGCCAGATTGCTAGACCCAGAACTTGGTTCAAGAATGTAAAGGAAAAGAAGAAGAACGCAAAGGACGCAAAGAAGGATGCCACTATGGAAGAAGAGGCCAAGCAGTAGTTGTTTTCTTTAGTGAGTGTTATCATCTGTGTGAGTATGGATACTAATGATGTGGTTATACAGTTCTCGTCCTCTAAGAGCAATACCAAGACCACGAAGAACGTCAAGGATAGTGGCATCAAGAAGAAGCACAGATCCCCATCCCAGCTGGCTCGGTCCGCAAAATTCTTTGCCGAAAAGGCAGAGGAGCGGAAGGCTGCTTCGGCAGCTAGAAAAGAGCAAAAGGACACTATGGAGCAGTGCTCTTGAAAACGGACGAGAGCTTGCTTTATCCCAGGACCTGGCTGGACTCCAGGCAACCGCATCTGAGGTTGACCAAGGCGGAATAGAGCAGACGTTCCTCAAATATGCCCGTAAGTTGAATGTGGTTTGCCTTTATAAGCCTGAGCCATATATTGAGACTAAAAAGGCAAGGTGCCTCGGCAGGTTAAAGACTGGGAGAGCTTAGTCCCTTCTATTGTGCTACCTGATGAACTACTATTCTGTCAGCCATCAAACCACTACGCCAAAAAGGTGTCTAGACGACCATTTCCAGCATAGTACGAATGATAGGCATATTCCTGGTTGACATATTCTAACGAGAAGAAGATCGCCAATGTACATCCAAGAATTATTCGATGGCGTACGTTTTCCTTGGTCATTCCATGTGGCGCCTGCGTTTCAGATCCGAAGACCCAGATTCGGACGAGGAGCTGACTGCCAACTGTGGTATCAAGGACCCCGGTCTCCTTGAAGAAATGGTTTTGAACTCATCTGGACAGAGATTTGGTTAGCCTAGAATGCTACCCCCTGAATTTGAGCGTCGGTCACTATTCACAGAAGGAGCGGCAGCCGCTCGTGTCGCTGATCGCCCGTCTTGAGCACCTAGAAGAGCTGAATTACGCAGCCCACAACTATCATTAGGTTGTTCTCACCCATGGTTGGCTCCATCAGGAGCATCTTCTAGCTCTTCAGCTACAAAGACTTAATCCAAGTTGTTGACGAATTGGCGTGTCTTATAAATGATAAGATTGTCCCAGTTCCTTGCGGCTTCAATTCAGTGGGCAAAGGGATGTCCATGACAGCTACAAAGAACTTGTCAGGCAGATATACACTATCATTCCACGTGCCATTTCGTGGAACCACGACGACTTTGGCATAGCACCTCTGATGGCTCCTAAGTGACATGACGTTCATGATTATACCCTAGATATCACCACCAGGCAGACGCAGCCAATTTGGAATCCATCTTAGGAAGGAAACAACAGACTGTTCAGGGTTCCAGCTCTCCAGCAACAGCAAGTAATTCGTGACGAGGCTCAGAACAGTTCTGTTCAGAGTGCTGCCGAAGCCAGTGTCGACACTTCCATCATTTCCTTTTTACAAGCTATTGCAACTCTGGTTCCTCAGTCTGGATGCTAACGGACGGCTGATAGAATCAAACTGACGGCAGACTTCAGCACATGACGACGCGAAAGGCAATTCGTTGCGTATACCGATGGCTAGCTGGAGGATACCAATTGAGCAGGATATGGACGATTTCGTCTTCGTGAATGACGGACGGGGTATGATGGGTTGCAGGGACTGGATCTGAGTGATTTTCGATATGATATAATATTGATTTTGCTGGTTCGCATGGTGTCAGCACGCGATTCATTTGACAGCTCGAGACCTGGGGATTAGTGGACGTGAACTCTGAGCAGGAATCCGTCTAATATGCTAGAGATGGTAGTCTAGACACCTTTTTGGCGTAGTGGTTGATCGTCGAATGTTTTCTGTCTTTTATGCAACTAAATAATAGTGACAGCGATGAAGACTAATAATATAACCACTGGTTTATTTTTCAGGATCGGCTCCCTTCTTCTTCTTATTCCCTTCTTTAAGGATCTTGTGCGTCATTCACACGAGTGACGAGCTCTAATGGTTGCTTATTGACCATAAGTGGCTGTTAGCTATACAGTCACAGCAAGATTAGATATGTGACAAGGCAAAATAAATCCAAGGATGATAGCATGTCTCGTCATCCACCGGATCCAGAATCATTGGCAGATAGTTCTCACGCCAATCCTCTTGGTAAGCAACTTTAAAGAGCCTCGGAAGCAGACCAATCCACCGCGCCTTGCAATATTCCCAGTACGCAGGGTACCAGCCGGCCTGGGTCCAGTCAATGATCGCAGCCACTTTCGGGTTCCGCCCCGGGGATATAATGATATTGGGTGCAAGAAGATCATTATGTGTGAAAACAATGGGTGTCTCGCTGTTAATTTCAATCCCGCAGGTGCTGTGAAACTGTTCGACAGCGTTGGTGCCTTGGAAGGGACCAACAAGCTTTGGATAGTCTTTGAGAAATATGTCGTTCAGTGGTTGCTTGCCTAGACTTCCTATAAAACTGGGGTGTTAGATCTTCCTGAATGCCACAGGGACACCAACTCACCAATGTAAGGGACATCAAGGTCTTGTTTCAAAGACCTTATCATTTTCATATAACGGCCAAGTTCCTCACTAATGGCTCGTTTCTCGTCGTCATTCAAGCCGCCCCATCTCTGCATTAACGACCCACCCTCGATGAACTGCATATAAACAAAGGTCTGTCTTGCATCCTCTGCCCAGCCGAAGACCTCAGGAACACGGACACCGTTTTGAAATTGCTCGCGTAGCATGATTTGAGTCTGGGCTTCAGTAATAGTTACATCCGCGCCGTACTTCACAACCAACCCCCAGAGATGGAATCATGACAGGTGGTGGGCGATTGAATCTTGTGGCACGGGGATTGCCCGACGCTTCGTTGATGGCTCGAACATCAGCTGGCGAGGGAAGTGCATCCGCTCGTTTCTCCTTGAAGAAGCTGGATTCGGGGAAGATCTTCATTTGGGTGATGGAATCTCTTCAATAGCGTGCAGGCCTGAAAAGGTCAATATGGCTAGTTATGTGATAACCAGCTGAGGTATAAGCTCCACGCCGTGTGCCCAGTTCGCGTACCCCATGCGCAGGGAAGACACTTGCCTGCCTTTTGATGGATACTAGAGTAGGAAAACAGTCTAAAGAGAGTGTGTAGTCGATTTCAACAACTCTTCGATATTCAGAGGTGTTAACGTTGTATAGACTGATGATTGCGGTTGTGGTTGTGGTTGATGATGATGGGATGACTTCCGTGGTTGATCAGGAATAAGGTAGATACCCATTGCCCTCCTCCCAAACCTCCTCGGATTTGGTGAAAACCGCCCGTTTCTCTCTGCCGATGTTTTTAGATTACTAGATAGACTGGAGGAGGCTATATGAGAAATATCTAGTCAAATATCTAGTGGTTGAACGACTTCTGTAAAACAAGATATGAGGGTATTGATTCAAACATGTATCTTTCAGGTATCAAGTTCCGCATCATTTAGATTGCAATCGATGAGCATGAACATATCACAGAACATCCGTCTGTAAAGGGAAGCTATTCCAGTAATCGTTCCAGTGTTTGTTCGGTACCCCCCGAGTGGACGGCCAGATCTCATGCAAGAGATCTTCGACCTGCTGGGGTATATGTACACGGCCGTTTTCAGTAATGTCGTGCTCTCGCCACAATTCCCATGCTTCCTTCCCAATCTCCCGCACATCCGGGTTTCTTTGGCTGTAGAAATCGGGCCGGGTGAGAAGAAATGAGTGACTCAGTTGCCGGATCACATGCTTCTCCTCCCTCGAATAGAAGTTTGCTCCGAATGGTATGATGCGTAGTTTTTTCAGTCTTTTGCTGGATTGACTAGACGCAATGAGATCCCAAATACTCATCGCAAGGCTTTCGTCCGTTGCAGCATTGATGAGAGTCTCGCGCAAACAAGCAATGCTGGCGTCTTCAGAGCCGATGGGCGATTGTCTGGGATCGCAATGCAAATCCAGGATCAAGGTATGCAGCTGTGTGAATTGACTGAGTGCTCTGTATATGCTGCACTCCCAGGGACTGCCTCCTCGGCGCTTGACCTGGAGACGAAGTTCCTGCAAGTTCGGGCAACAGTCTACCAGCTGAGAAATGTGTTGACTGTCTAAAACTGGGTACTTGTATCCGAGATCGGGTATACTAAATAACAGCCGTGATTCGTCTGATACCTCAATTGCAAGGCCCTGCAATGATGTGCCATGATGCTGAAGGATGGGGCCGAGGGAAGAAGCGCTGCGTAAGCCGCGCAGACAGAGGAATTTTACTGGGGCAAAAGCTTGGACTGCAGCCACCATTTCTTCGTCATCCGCATTGACGTCTTCGTTGCATTTGGCCCATGCGTCCATGGTAATAAACAGCCGATCTAGGCGATGGAAAAGCGAAGCGGCTTGAGTCAGCAAGCTCGGGTTGGAGTAAACGGACATATCCAGTGAGCGGAGCCGAGATAGGTCGACAAGGTTCCCTAGTTTCACCAGAATCTCCTCCAACGGCCCATATGCAGCTCCAAAGTCCAACGAGAGGGAGTCCAAACAAGCTGCTGGGATGGGCTTGAAATCAGCATAGAAGTCTTTCCATTCCTGTTTGATTTTCATGATAGAATCATCCAAGCATGCAGTTCTATTGCGTATGGCCAAATGTTTTAGGTTTCGGCCCATGCAGACAAAGGGAAGAATCTCGTCGAGGTGAACAGGTCTTCGACTTCCATTGTGATCGTGTGCGGTGGAGTAATCCACGGCAAAGGTATGGAGACTTGGGGACTGGAGGATGCTAATCTCAAATGGATCATTCATTAATAGGGACTCGAAGTCAGGTCTTCCCAGGCCCGGTACATCAATGCTCAAGGTCCGAAAGGGCCAGATGTTCACCCGGCACCTGGGATGGTATTGGCAGATGACCTGATCAACGGACACAGGAAACATATTGCGTACTGCGTAATTCAGCTCTTCTAGGCGCTCAAGACGGGCGATGAGTAACACGAGCGGCCGCCACTCCACCTGTGAATAGTAAGCAACGCTCGAATTCAGAAATCTGAGATCCGAGTCGACGCATTCCCCAAGCCGGTGCTCCAGAAACGTGTCTCTGTGAGCTGGCGGGATGTAGTCGGCAAACTCCATCAACCAGTCTTTAACCTGCCAGAGACGCCTTGCCTTTTTCGTCTGGATATACGGCCCACGAAGGCAAACCACATCCAATTTACGGGCATATTTGAGAAACAATTGCCCTATTCTGCCTTTATCAACCTCAGATGCAGTCGCCTGGAGCCCAGTTAGGTACCGAAATTTTACTCTGAGGGTTTCAAACAGAAATGGAGCCACAAGGTCACTCCATAGTCTGTTGATTAATCTGAGCAGTGGAAGAGTGTCTGGGGAGTCTGTTTTGATCTGGATTCTGTTAGTATGCCAGAGCACAGAGAGTATACTAGGTGAACACGGACCATGAAACAAATGTGTCGCAAGATTTCGATGGGAAGATGCTCCATGGTGTTGTAGATGCTGTTGAATGCACTCAAAACACTGAGCTAAAAAGGGGTCAAGGCAACCATTTCTAGGTAGTAAAAATGAGAATGCAGCAGATATCCAACAGATACGTTGCCAGCATGAATTCTCCAAGGGTGTGGTTAGATGAAGTCAGCTAAAGTGCATCAGCTCTGCAATTCTCTGTCAAAATATCCATGAATCTTTGATGTGGGATGTTGTGGTACATGATATGGATGACCTGTAGTGCTCTAGTCAAGGCAGATTGCTGGGTTCTTAAAAGGAGTTCAAGACACAGCGCTTAACCTTTGGAGGGGAGACAGCGACAGAAAAATGTAACCAGCCAAGAGACTTAGTTCATAATCAACAATGGTTAGAGGAAATGGAGCGTACGAGCAGACTTTACAAAGCCACTATGAAGACAGAAAAGGAGAGTACACGTACCTTACTTAGCTGCCAGTCTAATAAACTCAAGGTAGAGATGCAGGCTGAAGAGGAAGTTGTGCTTGAAGATGGGGTTCGCCAGCCCCCTTCATGTTGGCTAGCACAGCTGCACAGACTGGCGGAAGTGCCAGCAGAGCAATTCATCAGAGACCACACACACTTTGGTGCCCGCAGAATACATGACGGGAAAGTTAAGTTGATATTAAAACACTAGCTTTATGCTAAAAAACCATAAGACTGCTTGCACATACTCTAAGTCGACGAGGCACCAGGGATGTATATAGAAAAGAAGAGATTTGGCGAATGCAGGCCCACAGTATAGAACTTATCCATCTTAGTAGGGCTGTTCCTTCCTGACGGATGTAGTAGCACAGCAGAAGTGCGGCGAAGCCTGAGATATCTCTTCTTCACTAAGTAACCCGACCATTCAATCAAGGCTCAACCTCAACCTGCTCCCCCCTCACCCAATGCCCGCTCTTCCCCCCCTTCTTCTCCAACAACTGCACCTCCCCAATCACCATCCCCTTATCCACAGCTTTCAGCATATCATACACCGTCAACGCAGCCCCAACCGTCGCCGTCATCGCTTCCATTTCCACCCCCGTCCGGCCTGCACAACTAACCGTGGCTACCACGCGCATCGCTCCATATCTCATCCTCATCCTCATCCCCGAGCCCGCTTGCGAATCCGGCAGAGGATTAGGCCCAGGATCAACAAGCTTAACATCAACCTCCACCCCCGTAATCCCAATACCCGGATGACAAAGCGGAATCAAATCCGGCGTCTTCTTAGCGGCCATTATCCCCGCGATGCGGGCGACGCTGAACACATCGCCTTTCTTAGTGAGACCCTTGCGCAGGAGCTCGTGTGGCCTGGCGTTGGAGAAGTGCACGAGACAGCTTGCTGTTGCGGTGCGTGCTGTGATGGGTTTCAAGGTGATTTGGGTCATGTGTACGGTTTGGGAGGGGGTGAGGTGCGGGAGGTCGGGGTCGGAGGTTGTTGGGAGGGATGCTGTTCCTGGTTCTGGTTTGTGTTCGGGCCGGGAATCGGGAGGGTTGCTATTGCTACGCTTGTGATAGTGACGAGCCTGGAGTTTGAACGGCGGAGTATGCAGGAGATGAAGGGGGATGTTGATATTGGCTGGAGGTATTCTTGATGTCAATGTCGTATTTCTGAGACGCTGACTATCTAAGCCTCCTATCAGCATGGTGGTACCAGACCAGTCTTATACCCAAATCAGATCCATTCTGTACACAATGTAAACCAAGTAAAGGAAACCAGACGCCAAACGTACGTTCGTGAACTGCCAACGGGTATATGAAAGATGAAAAAACAGTCGCGCCTACCCACCAATAAGTATCATCGGCCGATTCTTCATATTCTTCAATTCACCCATGCCGGCGTGTTTGGCTTTCTTGCGCTTAACCGCCATCCCGATCAGATCAAGGAGCTCTCGCTCTCTCTGATTGACATCGCCACCCTCGTCCTGGATGCGAGCGGCCGCCTCCGCAGTCTCAAGAAGTCGAAGTTTTTCTAGTGCAGTTTCATCAATCGGCTGGCCGTCGTTCTCCTTCCGGATTATATCACGCAGCGACACCTCGGTATTCCCGAACAGGCAAACTTTCAGGTTCCCGTCGCTGGTGATCCGCAGCCGATTGCAGGTGCCGCAGAAATTATGCGTCATACTCGTGATAAAGCCAACCCGGCCCTGGAAGCCCGGGATCCGATACGTCTTGCTGGTATCGTTCTTGTGCCCGACGACCTTCTCCAGAGACGGGTACTTTTCCCGAATCACCGCCAGCATCTCCTGGTACGAGACCATCTTGCCCTGGCTCCACTTATTCCCATCAAAGGGCATGTACTCGATGAACCGCACCTCGACGGGCCTGTCCCGCCCCAGCTCCACAAACGGGAGGATCTCCCGATCGTTGATCCCCCGCATAACCACGCAGTTGATCTTCAGCGTGATCCCTGCCCCAGCCCGATTCAGCTCCTGAATGCGCTCGATGCTCTTCATCACCGCCTCGAAGCCCTTCCTCCGCGTCATGATCTGGAACTGGAACGGATCCAGCGTGTCCAGACTGAGATTCACACCCGTTAGCCCCGCCTCAACCATATCCTCCAGCTTCCGATGCAGCGAGATCCCGTTCGTGGTCAGACACAGCTCCCGCAGCCCGTTCCGCCGCAGCTCGCCGATCGACCGCATCAGCGGGACGATGTCCTTGCGGACCGTCGGCTCGCCGCCCGTCAGCCGGATCTTGGTCACGCCCTGCGAGACGAACAGGGAGGACAGGTATACGATTTCTGGGGTGGTGAGGAGGTGCGCGGGCGGGGAGAGCGGCACGCCTTCCTCGGGCATGCAGTATAGACAGCGGAGGTTGCAGCGTTCGGTGACGCTGATGCGGAGGTAGTCATGTTGGCGGTTGAAGTTGTCGGTGAGGAAGTCGGAGAAGGGTCTTGCGGATCGGAGGGCGGTCCATCTTGATGAGGGCGAGGAGGGATCGAGAGGGTATGTTGGTGTCGATTCGACGGCAGCTGTGGCATTTCTGCTGTGTAGACGAACCCTCGGTACTAGCCGGCGATAAATGCGCGGGGAGAGCCGAAGGGCAACTCCCCGCATGCCTAGGAGTTCACTCATCCTGAGCAGAGACTTCTGCAGGAGGACTTTGATGGAAAAGTCGTGTCCTGCATTTAGGAAGGGTGAGACTTCAGAAGTCCAAAGCAAGGTTGGATTGTGGGTTCTTATCAGGAACAAGAAAGTGACTGTGACTCCATCTTCGCGGATTCGGCGATCCCCGCTGTAGCAAGATTAGTCACCGCCATTATTATTCGCAGATACTGCGGCATGATATCACGTTGTATCCATCTGCCTTGATCTCGCCGAATCTATTATTATTTGCGCTTGGACATGACAGCAGCATGAAGAGATAGATCATAATATGACAAATAGATACTACGGCTAAGCAAGCTTCTCGACATGCTCTGATACATGAACTTCCCGCTTGGTCTCCTCGATCTTCCGCGCCAGCTGCATCTTTTCATCCTCACCCTCGAAGAGGTACGTCAACTCCTCCAGCGTGGGACCAGCGGTCTCCACGAAGAAGAAGTACACGACAGCGAAGATGATGGCGACCCATACACAGTAATAGATGTAAAACTTCCAGCCGATATTCTTCAGCGCGATGGGATTGACATACCCGCCAAAGATGGATGCCACCTGGATCGTCAGCAGGACAAAGGCCCACGTCTTCGCGCGCATCTGATACGTCACGATCTCCAAGGGATACGTGACGATCAAATTGGTCCAGGCAAGGGTGTAAAAGGCCTGGAAAATAAAGATACAGGCGAGCACGAGACGACCCGCGGCCAGCGAGTTGGTTTCCAGGTAGCGCTCCGCCGCAATGGTCCACACGATGAAGGTGGCCAGCACGCCTCCGGAGCCGGTGAGGAAGAAGAAGCGGCGCTTGAATCGGTTAATTATCAAAGTCACGGTGATCGCGACAATGTACTGCCACAACGTGACCATTCCGTTCACCAGGGTTATCTCAAACTGGGTCTTCAAGCCAGTGTCCTTCAGGATCTGCGTAAGATAGTTCGACACGAGAAGGTTACCGGAGCTCTGACTGAAGACTGCAGTGGCGAAGCAGAGGAAGATTCGCTTGAGATTGGGCACGGAGGAGAAAAAGTCCTTCCACGTCATGTTGTTCTCCGCTTCCTTTGCGATCGCCTGCTGGATCTCTGCGCATTCGAAATCAACTAGCTCGGAGTTGGGATCACATTCTCCGTGATACTTGACCAGGATTGCGCGTGCTTCCTCCATCCGACCCTTGGCAATCAGCCATCGAGGGGATTCCGGGCAAAACCAGATGAGGCAGAATTGATAGGCCGATGGAATGATCTGGATCAGGGTGGGCAGCCTCCACGACCATTGACTGGGGATGCGGTAGCATCCAAAAGTCGCCCAGGCACCAATCACATAGCCCAGAACGATGGAGGTGTTGTAGAAAGTGGTGACTTGCACTCGTTCCTTGGGATGCGACAGCTCGGTCACCAGCACAGGGGCACCCATCTGGATGAGCGAGGAGCCCACGCCCAGCACAATCTTTCCACCGATATACATATCCAACGAGGTGGCAAAGAATTCAATGAGGACCCCGATGATGATGATCACCGATCCCAAAGCCGTAGGAAGACGTCGCCCGAACTTATCTCCAATCCAGCCTAGAAAGATAAAAGGAATGACACCTCCAATCGCGTTGGACGCTCCAAAGAATCCCAATCGGGACCCAGTCGGGTGGCCGAATCTATCTTGCCAGGATTCCAAGACCTGCATGCCGTTCGTCATCGACTGTAGTCCATGTTAGTGGTGCTATAACAACGGGAGAGGGATTCCTTCTCACCCCATCAATGCCCAAAGCTGCACTCGCCAAGAGGGACGAGGTAAGCAGAAAGTAGAGTAAAATACCATTCTTCCGACGCCAAACGGAAGGAATGGACTTTAGATCAATTGGTGATAAGATGCCATCGGCAGCATGGGCAGCAGCGGGAGCCATTGTCACAGAGACTGCTTGCGTCTCTCAGAGGGGAAGATAGAGTTGGTGCACCAGCGTAGATCTGCCCAAACTGCAGGGTTTATTCGCATCCTCTTATAGAAAGGCCCTCAGACCGGAAGTCATCCTGGAGTCATGACTATGCAAGCCACAGTCCAGATTGTGTCGTCTGATTCTGGAACAGGCCAGGGAAAACTTCATCACGACGGATTTCTCCCCGTGGGGAACTCGACTTCTGTTGGGGAAAATTTAGTTTCGGCGAAATATCAGGGGATATCCAACGGAGAAATCACCCCTGATGTACGGAGTATTTCGCCGACGATCATCACATGCCGCTCGCCGTCGTGGAAGATACTCCGCGATGCGATCGTCCTGAACGAGAATAACCAAAAGAGTATAAGTTAATTCTCTTGCTCGACGGCACTTGTGGCGCTCATAACCTTTTTGAGCGCATCATTCGTGTTTGTTCCTCAATTCTTTCACATAATCCGTCATGCCATCTCCTGCGCCTCTTCCCCCTCACTTTACCTGGGGCTTCGCAACGGCAGCCTACCAGATAGAAGGTGCTGTTGACGAAGATGGACGAGGAAAGTCCATCTGGGATACCTTCTGCCATCTGGAGCCCTCGCGGACCAAGGGTGCCAACGGTGATGTCGCCTGTGACCACTATCACCGGTATGAGGAGGATTTTGACCTACTCACAAGATATGGTGCAAAAGAATACAGATTCTCTATTTCATGGTCGCGTATAATCCCCTTAGGAGGTCGAGAGGACCCAGTAAACGAAGCTGGTGTCGCATTTTACAATAAGCTCATTGATTCGCTGCTGGCGAGAGGCATCACGCCATGGGTCACCCTGTATCATTGGGATCTGCCGCAGGCGCTGCATGATAGATACGGGGGCTGGTTGAATGTGGTGGAATCACAGAGAGATTTTGAGCGGTACGCAAGGGTCTGCTATGAGCGGTTCGGTGACCGAGTCAAGAACTGGATTACCCTCAACGAGCCATGGATTGTGTCCATTTTCGTAAGTCTTGCTCACTTCAAGATCGAATTGGTAGCTGACTCGGTCCAGGGATACGCAACCGGTGGCAATGCGCCTGGGAGAAGCAGTATAAATCCTCAATCGATCGGGGGCGACACCGCGACGGAGCCTTGGATTGTCGGGCAAGCACTGATCATGAGCCATGCCCGCGCCGCTGCCTTGTACAACAGAGAGTTCCGATCTGTCCAAAAAGGCAAGATTGGGATTTCGTTGAACGGAGACTACTATGAGCCTTGGGACGCCCAAGATGAGCGGGATCACGCTGCTGCAGAGCGTCGCATGGAGTTCCACATTGGCTGGTTCGCCAATCCCATCTTGTCAGTAGACCTTCTCAATTCTGACGATACATCCCAGCTAACAGTCATTGCAGTCTGGCGCGAGACTACCCAGTCTGCATGCGCGAGCAACTTGGAGATCGCCTGCCCGAGTTTTCCTCCTCTGATTTTGCCCTCCTTCGCGAAGCCGAGTGTGATTTCTACGGCATGAACTACTATACATCCCAGTTTGCTCGCCATCGCGATCAACCAGCTTCCGAAACGGATTATATCGGCAATGTAGATGAGCTACAGGAGAATAGCGAAGGGACATCGGTCGGCGAACCGAGCGGTATCCATTGGCTTCGCTCGTGCCCAGACAAATTTCGCAAGCACCTCACACGAGTGTATCGCCTGTACGGAAAGCCAATCTTCATCACCGAGAACGGATGTCCATGTCCTGGAGAGGATCGGATGACATGTGACGAGTCAGTCAATGACGTGTATCGAATCCGGTATTTTGAGGATCATTTAGAGGCTGTGGGCCTGTCCATCAACCAAGACGGTGCTGATATCAGAGGCTACTTTGCATGGTCCTTGCTGGATAATTTAGGTGAGCTCCTGACTATACTTGAAGAGAGTATAGCGGCTAACGGACTTCGCAGAATGGTCCGATGGTTATGGAGTTCGATTCGGCGTGACATTCACTGATTATCAGACTCTGAAGAGAACGCCAAAGAAATCTGCTCTGCTGCTGAAACGCATTTTCGAAGAACGAATGGGTGTCAGCGCCAAAGGACAGGCCGTGCACGGCCCTGAGAAGCTGCGAGCGGAGTTATGAGCTTGATGATGATATAACCTAGGTCAAGCTATGTCCAGCCGTTCATATGACGTCGGCGTTTCGTTCAGAACATCAGGATACGACAGGATCCTTCTCCGATGACTTGTATGCCTCACGAAGGTCTTCTAAGGGTGTCTGATGCTTTAGAATCCAGGCGAGTGAGGATGTCCAGAAGGATAGAAAGGTCGTTGCGTGCTCGTACTGACAGTGGAGAAGCCTCATATTGGTCTATTATCTCCAGCAGACTGGCGCCAATGAGCCTGATTTTTTCGACCTGCAAGGGATTAGCAAAATTCCGCAGATAAATAAGCAATAGAATCTTACACATGGCTCCCCATTTACCTGCAGCGACCAAAAGGGCGCTTCTCGGATCACTCGCAGCATGTCGCGAGCTATTTCCGTCTTCCTCAGTAATGACATATCGGGATGTTCGACTCCCGACGCATAGTAACCCAGGTCTTCTAGCTTCTGATCGATGACCAGTCTCAAGCAGTGAAGCGAAACATAGAGATTTGCCCACTGAATCACGTACTGCTTGCGATGACTACTGTTGTTGTTGATTGATGCTAGTAGAGTGTCTGTTTGTAAATACTGCGGCAACTTGTCCAGCGACGTGATGAACAAGACAAACAGGTTGCCGAGCCTGTGGCGTTCTTCGACGGTCAATAGCCGTGGAGTAAGCATCCCTACCTCCTTCTGGCTCTCCAGGAGTCGCATCTCGAGAATGAGGTCTGAAGCTGTCTGCCATAGACGTAAATTTGCGTTGAACCCCGCAATGAAGCTCATTCGCGTAGACAAATCCGCTTCGGTACTGGCAGGGGAAACTCCTGTGCCATCCTCAATGCCAGAAGGGTATGCAGTGGTAATGCCAGTGTCGAACGAGAACTTGTGAATGGTGATTGGACGATTGTTAAGGATTGCTGCTGACTTATCTCCAATGTAAACGATCCAGAACGCACGTCGGCGGAGCTCTGCCTCCACCGCGGGAAGGTTCTGCAGGGACATTTCATCGTGCATCTGCATGACCTGCGCCAGTCGCGTGGCTTCCCCGAAAATGTGCCATGAAAACCGGGGCTTGCCGGCTGCATGTAGGCAGTTTGAGTGGAAATAGCGGATAGCCACGGAATTGGCGTTGGGGTACTCCAGATCGTCCTCAAGGTAGCTCTGCAAACAACTACGAGATGCCTTGAGGAATAAGTCCGCGATCCTCTCGCCCTCGGGAAAAATGTCCTTGGGCAAGAGAAATGCCGCTTCTGCGCAGACGGCCGTGATCAGCGTGAAGGTTGAGTCGGGCCAAAGCTCCGGGTATTTCAAGCTGTTTGCCCGATCGAGAATGCTGTCCGCACCTATAGGATTTCCGCGGACAAAAGATGACCACAGCTCTTGGCCCGTGATGCCGATACCTGATCTAGCTGCTTGGGATACAAAGAAACGCAACCCATCACGTAGACTGGGCTCGTGCACTAGTGGAATCAGGGGAAACAAGTATTCAAAGAACAGGTCGAAGCACCGATTCACTGTCCGTTCCAAATCTGCTGCAGGATCACGCAAGAGAAGGGCACGGGCCAATTGATGCCATCGCTGCAACGAGGACAGTGACGGCTGCTCTTCCGGGGGAGACAGTGCCGGGTCCACCAGGCCGGTATTCCACGAGGGCGAACTTGTCAGGCAGCTCGGTCTCGGAGTGTGGGGATCGAGAGAGACGACGGGGCCGGGCGGCGTAGGGGAAACAGCGGAGAATTGCAGAGTTGTGGCAGGTTGTCCTGCGTGGAGTGAGCTTGGCAGAGCGATATCCTGACCATGAACATCGGCGGACAGTGGTGCATGACGTCTCGCTTTGTTGCTCTTAGGTCCTCGCCTTGCAACGGGCAAATTAAAAGTGCACTGCTCTCCAACCCGTCGACAGTTTGTACAAGTGGATAATCCTGCTCCTCCGTCACACTGGGACAGTTAGTCCGATAGATCTCATGTGGCCAGTCGGCTAATGCATGCTTGACAGCTTGACTAATATGGCTTACTTACCTTCGCTTTCCTCCGTCTGCAGCGATCACAAGCCCTGAGGGATGGGCGGGTCGCAGTCATAGTCGGACAATAAAGAGTATTGATGAACAACAAACGAGCAGGAGAATTGGAGAAATTAAGGAGCAGATGAGCGGAGAGCGGAGACAAGGGACAGACCACGTGCACCTCCTTATGAGTTTCGCCGAGAAGCGGAGATTTGTACCAGCCATTTCTCCGACCCTGCAGTGGAGAATCTGGATTTCATGTCGTCTAAACTGCCACGGTCAGATTCCAATCGCATTAGTTCGCCATTATCTGCACCAGGGGTATAGTATGTCCGATGCAACTCAAAATAAAGTGTGGGGAGTTTGCGGGGGTGCAGAAATGCAGCTTACCACAGCAAAGTATGAAGCATCAACAAAGCAATTGCTTCACTGCTGTATACATATAAAACGGACGGATATCGCATCCATTTTTCTACATGCAACCAATTCTCGATTTTCTCAAACCCTTCCACAGTCTGATATCTGAACGTCAATATGCGCGGGAGTAAGCTTTCATGTCTTGCTCTGTCATGGGCCACCTTGACCAATGCTCTGCCTAAAAACCCGAGAGAGCCATCCTGCCGGTTCGCTCGCCAATACACACAGAAGGAGATCTTGAAGGATCCCAGCAACTTCATCAACGATCTGCTGTACTGGGAGGGCAAATTCCACCAGAACAATGTCTCGTACAATTCGGATAATGGGATGTCCTACGACGGGACCAACATCGACTTTATCACTGGCGAGAGGACAGTCATGCATCCTTTCAGCGCCGCAAGTAAAGAGGTCAGTCGTCTTCAGGCTTGCTATTGCTAATACTAACGGTTGGAAACAGTCGCTCCAAATAATGCTGTATGCGCATGCTGTTGCTGGTTCTCCGGAAGCCGCTCGTTTTCTTACGCCCCAGGATCCCTCAGCAGCGCCAGACTTTGCTGTCTCGATTATGGAAACGAAGCTGCAAACTTACTTGAAATTCAATGAAACGTTTCCTGGGTTTGGAGGCTATCTTCCTTGGTTCACTTCAAGTTCCCAGGACCTCACGCCAAGCTGGGACTGGAACAATCGCGTTCCTGGGCTGGACAATGGGTATAGTCAATTTCAATGCTGTTGTGTCTGTTAACTAACTTCTCAAAGTGAGCTTGTCTGGGCTGTTTATGCCTTTATTCAAGCCTTGGAAAACACTGGAAAGTCGTCTTATGCCAAACTGGCTAGCGAGTGGCAGAAGTGGATGGATTACACCAAGACCACTGGAGCCAAGGTAAACACTTCCTGCTGTCATGTAATACTCTCTGCTAATTTCTCAAGATCTTCTATGAAGGCAACGGACAAGTGTGCGCCGTGACCGACATCAAGAATCAGTCCCTACCTGTGGACCATCCTGACCAAGGATACTCCTGCGAAGGCAGTGGTCGGCTCAACGATCCTTACGAGGGTGAGCTGTTCACTTTCTGGCTTCAGTTCTTCGGTGGTCTGTCGGACGCGGACAAAGAACAGCTCTGGGCTGCAAAGAAGCCCCTGCTGCAGAGCGTTGACTACCATATCGGCAAAGTAGGACCCATTACTGTGCAAAAGGGTACGTCTCGTCGAAGCTGCAAAGGATAGTCCCGCTCATGGATGACAGGTTGGTGGTTCTCAAGCCACGAGCAATGGAAGGTCCTGGAAATGCCCTACTACGATGTCGACATTATTCGGTACGTCCAGCAATCCTTCTCGCATGACATCAAACTAACGCATCAAAGCCGTGTCTTCAAGAACGCCGAAGTAGTGCGAACCTGCAACTCGGTCCTCACGAAGAACCCCGGCATG
Source organism: Aspergillus hiratsukae (assembly GCA_014281905.1). Taxonomy (NCBI): domain Eukaryota; kingdom Fungi; phylum Ascomycota; class Eurotiomycetes; order Eurotiales; family Aspergillaceae; genus Aspergillus; species Aspergillus hiratsukae. The sequence continues at coordinate 17,027 of JACBAD010001872.1, read as the reverse complement.
TTCGCCTCCGTCAACAATAGCACCGACCCAGCCACCGGCGACGTGATCGGGTACATCTCCAACACCGGCGTCCCTTCCGTCTCCTTTCTCCCAGAGCAGGAGCTGGACGTCATCACTCCGTACAGCGTGTTCCCAACCGTCCTGTTTGACAAGGCAGTCGGCCTCGCCTGGTGGAGGAACATGGCCATTGACCAGAAGATGCAAAGTACGTCTCCTCCACTATAGATACCATCTCCGGATATACTAATAATGGCATAGACCCCTACGGCAGCACCGAATCCACCCGCATCGATGGAACCGGCGTCTCGGCCCTCCTTACCTGGGACAGCAAGATAACCACAGTGGTCGCCCTCCTCGGCGGAGTCACCGATCTCGTCCGCCAGAGGATGAAGGCCGATGGTATCTACGACGAGTTCATCACTTATGCCGAGGTATGCCACATCATATCCCCTGGTAGAATCGGTCTTGTACTAACCTTTTTGCAGCAAGCACACTCGGCCGTCTTCAAGAACCTCAAAGGCGAACACGTCGACTTCTGCCTTCCCGAGGACACTGTCCCCGATGCAGGTCTGGAGGATTTTACATTGTGTGAATAGTAGCAGGGTATTTGAACTGGATGTACTTTTCAGCAAATTCTTACGTTTGTCGTGAGAGGATTACATAGTGCTTAATTTAATCTTATCCCCGGCTCCGCTTGCTTCCTGGAACAGACAATCAGGACCTGTAGCACTAGATTGTCGGCATATTCTCAATTGAACGTATCGGGACAATTCTACCAGTATCTTTGTGTATATCGATTCCTTCAACAGATTCTCAATAGACCAACCTGCATGGCGTGGTAGACCTGTAGCGCGAGATACTCAGTCGAGCGTATCGGGACATCCTACCAGTACCTTATCTTTGTATATATCGATTTTCTTGAATCCGTAAGGTGGAGACCATCCTGCATGGAGTGGTAAACCCTACACTCCCAGGCAAGAAATCTCAAGAATGAAGCATTACTGTACCACCCTACCCCAGAGACGCATGTCATATATATATTTGAGCACGATAATGTATATACTAAGTAGATTATCGGCGTTCGCGCAGACCTAATCACTTGAAGTAGCCATGTACACCACCACACACAAGAGCCAAGCCTATAATACACGTTCGGTACCTTTTACAACAAGAATCCACTACCTCTGCATGATATGAGAAGCCCAAGGTTGTCAAGCGGGGCAATCACCGGAAAGCCTGGTTCCGGGTCACGGCCAGGAACGTCAACGACCATAATTGGACGATGTCCGATTCTGTCCGGATCATTAGCATTAGCACCTAGCTTATGATCAACGATGATGTGAACTTACCAGTCTGCGCACCCACACCCGGAGGAGGAGGGATGTTGCCCAGCGGCGCGGGCGTGAATTGTCCACCGGTGTAGATAAAGGACCAGACCTCCTCGCTCAACAGAGGCTGATTCGCTTCGATCCCGTCCCAGAGGATATTATACGCGTTCCGGAGGTTGTTGTACACGGCCTTGTCGGCGCAAAAGTCCGGCCGCGCGTGGTGCTGCGCGGCATCGCAGCGGCCGAGTTGGCGTTCGAAACCCTTGGCCATCATTGCTAGTTGCCAGGACCAGACGACGGTGCCGTGGTAGGCGCCTGTTGTCCAGTTCTGGGCGTAGACTGGGTTGTCGCCGAAGGCCGGGTTGGCGACGAGCATGCCAACGCCGGTGTTGAGGCCGGCGGGGAATGTGCGGCGGACGTTGTTGGCGGTTTGGTTGATGAAGGAGGTGAGCTGTGGCTGGTTGGTCGTGTTGAGGAGGAAGTGGCGGAAGCAGTCGTCCGAGTTCATGACCTGGACTTGGGCGAGGTTGTCGTAGCCGTCGAGGGAGAGGGCATGGAAGACGACGTCGGAGTCGATCGTGTCTGCTTCGCTGGGGCCCGGGAAGTAGCCGTCTTTGACGTAGGAAGCAACACGTTGTTTGGCTGTTTCGGCGGGGACGGTGACCTATTTCTGTTAGTCTTCTGTCGGTGAGGTATGGAAATGGCAATAGCGAAGGCCTTACCTGGAAGAATTTGAGAGTCTCATCTTCCCAGATCTGGGCGTATTTGTCTGCTTTCTGGGCCCAGCCGTGTTGGCCAGGATAGATGCCGGCCCGGGACAAAGCTGCGATGGCGCGCAGGGCAGCAGGCATCAAGGCTGTGTTTACATCGTATGGGATTTGGCCGCCTCCGATTCCTGCAGTGACTTAGAAGGATGACTTGATTTGCTTTCTTGAAGGTGGCTTACCGTAGGTGCTATCTCTCCATTCACCAACGATCTGACCAGCCTTCAAATGGACCAGGTTCTCTTTGCAAGGATTCTGCGCGAACAATGCAGCCAGATCCATGATCTTCTCGGCGGTGCGGGCCGCCAACTGACCCCAAGTGTGACCCTTGTTTGCAGCATTGATGGCACCAGCAGGGATGCTACATAGGTCAGCCGGTGATCGGAGATTGAGACTGTGGACAAGGAAACAAACCTCGAGAATGCCTGCCACCTGGTTTTGCCCACAGGATTGTTCAGAAAATAGTTTTGCATGAGAGGCGGGAGATAGAAGTCTGTATCAATCTGTGCAGGGTCAGCAATGTCTTATAAAAGCAATCATGCAGACATACCATCTTGTAGTCGCAGAGCATCGCGGTGCTGGTGACATTTTCCTGCAGATTCAGCCAAGTCGCGTAGTCACTAGCCGGACGTCAGTTCATATCTAGATCCCCAACCAAGTCTTGGACCTACCCGATAGTCTCTTCATGGCAAGCACTGCCATCGGTGGCGTTGATGCGCTCACAAACGGCGCCCAGTACCGCCTCCATGGCACTGGCATTGCCGTAGCTCATGACGGGATCCAGAAGCAAGGCGCTTATCATCGTATCTCGTCCAAAGTAGGTCAGAAAACGCCATGCACCAGCAAGAAGTTTCTCGGAGTAGGAGAGAAACGAGAGCGCAGTGGCCTGAACAGGCATTTTAGACACAAGGTCTGTAGAGGCATTGTTTAGGACCTTGGCCGGAGGCAGCTGGGTCAGCTGCGGATAGTCAAGCTCAGCCGAAAAGACGTAGTCACCAGCCTCAAAGCTAACCGTCTTGCCGGAGACGGTGGCCTTGGATGTGCTGTTGACGGGAGTGAACTTGATCGCGCTCGTGGTGACATTGTCCAGCCACAGGCGCTCGAGCGTCACGCTTCCGTCAGAAGAGGCGATAAACTGGATCGAATCCTGGATCTTAGGCTGCAAGAGACTTGGACCCTCGACAAAATCCCGGATCGTGCGAATGCTGCCCAGAATGGGGACGGTCAAGACGGCCGACGAGTTGAAGCGGAGCGTGCCTTGCACCCCGACCCCTGGGTTTGGCTGTTTAGCCGTGTAATTGAGGGACAGTGGGCTTCCCACGGTAGAGTTGACAACCGAAATACCAAGGGTACCGTTGACTCCGTTCTCAGGAGCAAAGTAGGTGCAGATACCGCTGTTGCCGGCTGGCCAGGCTACAATCAGCCGAGGCCCGATCAAGCTCAGATTGCTGTCAGGTAGTGGACTAGTGACCACGACTTGAGCGGCAACATTGCAGTCGGAGTAAAAGTAATTGTCATATGGCGGGCTGCTCAGTGCAAGCGTGGCGGGCGGTGCACTGCATGTTTGCGGTGCCTTCAACTCGTCAGCGGAGAACGGTTAGCAGTATGCATCGTACTTACGCCTGAAGTCCTCACAGTCAGAGGGCTGGCCAAGACGCTTAGAGCCTGAAGGGAAAGACCCGTCAACAAGGATCGCTTCATTGTGGCGAAATCACTGATGGAGGATCGTGGGTTGTCGTACACTCATCACCAGGAAAAGAGCTCCTTATATCTATTTCGTCCTCACATCATTCCTACTGGGAAGAAACTATACTTGATTCACCAGGAGGCCAAATATGGCAGGAGGAAAAGAGCTATGCCGTCAGCAGACTGAGCAGAGGTGGCTCGAGTGCAATAAGGTTGAATCAATCCAGCCACAGCATGCTTAATCGTTAAGTCTGTACGGTCGCCACCGCGGGATATCGGGGAAACGGGAACACAAATGTAATGCCTTGTCCGAACAAAGCATTTCCAAGTCATTGATTGGAGTCTTGGACCCTTTCTCCACTCGCATTCTGCGGTATTCCGGGGTATCATTCCCGTCTGTCAATTTCCGATAAATCTCCGCGGACCATCCCCGCCTTCTGTCTTGGCTCTTGAACTCTTGTGATATACTATTATCGATTGTTCAGTAGAGAGGGATTCAGACCACTCTAGTCTATTGTGAAAGCATCTTCTTGACCCGCTTCACCAGACTCTGTTCAAACTGCTCCACCCCGTTGAGCTGCTCAATGAGCTTCCCGCCCTTCATCACATAGACCGACCTTCTTCGACTCTGCTCCTCGACTTCTTCGTCTACCCCCTCAAACTCATCATCCAAATTATGCTCTCCGTCTCGTTTCCCTCCAATGACGGACCGGACCAAGAAACGATCGTGAGATACCAGGAGGATTGCACCGTTGAACGAAGACAGCGCGGTCGCAAGAGCCGTGACGGTATGGAAGTCCAGATGCGTGGTGATTTCGTCGAGAACCAGCAAATGAGGCGAGTTCCAGATTACCTTGGCAATTGCCAGACGGACCTGGAAAGTATGTCAACAGCTACATCGCTACTCAGACTTGGACACTTACCAGTTGACCTCCCGATAATCCTGCAATGGGCACATCTGAGACTATTCTGCCCTGAAGACCCAGGGACGATAGCAAGCCTCGAATCTCGCCTTCGCTAAGCGCGCTATTGATCTCCTTGGTCATAAAACCCAATGCAGTCAGAGTAGGATCGGCTCGGCCTTGCTCATGGAGCTCCTCGATCGAATGCTGCGCGTAGTATCCCAGCTTCAGCCTGGAGTGGGTGGATATCTTTCCCTGCGTCGGCTGCAGATTACCCGTCAACAGGCGGATGAGGGTAGATTTTCCGGAACCATTAAGTCCCATGATTCCGACTCGATCGCCCATGTGCATCACCAGATCGATCCCGTTTAGGATAGGCGGTGCAGCCCGCGTGTACCGGAAAACCACCCCTTCCGCTGAGAGCAACGGACCCGGGAAGCGCAGTTCACTGGCATCGGGCAGGATAATCGAGGCACCTTTTTCGTCCGTTGGTACTTCAATCTCAGCTCGCGCGGTAAGATGGTAGCCCACCAGGTCCCTGTTCAGTTTAAAGCGTCCACCGTTGGCATTGACCTGAATGCCCATGCGGTCGTCGACTTTCTTCTGCCGAGACTTGGCCATGCGCAGCTTATTGTCGTCGTTGGTCTTCTTCCCCAGCTTGATGTTCTCTCGAATCGTCGCTTCCATGTGCGCAATCTGGCGCTCTTGTGCCTCCTTCATGCGGCCCCAGTAGAGTTTCTGCTCTTCAAAGTCTTTCTCGTAGGCGGACAGGTTTCCTCTGAAGTAGGTCAGTTTCTGGTCGCGGAGGATGACGATCTCCTCGCAGACAGCATTGACAAAGTCTCGGTCGTGAGATACTAGCACGATGGTCGTCTGGGGCGAGTCCCGTAACTGCTGTAGGTAATTCTCCAGCCAGACTACGCCAAGGAGGTCCAGGAAGTTAGTAGGTTCGTCTAGAATGATGATGTCCGGGTTCTGGATGAGAACGCTGGCCAACAAGCAACGCATGCGCCAACCTCCGGATAAAGTCAGGAAGGGTTTTCTGAGCATGGCTTCGTCGAATCCCAGTCCGGTGAGGATCTGGCGAGCTTGCTTCTCAATATCAACCAGTTTCATCTGTCACGCTTAGTTTCGTTCAATCATCTGAGCATAGCCCTGTTTGCTGTACTCACAACTTCAAATTGAGCCTGTAATTCCTGCAAAGTATCCATCGCCGCCTGTGTCTCGGCCTTGAGCGCCTCCGCATCGATAGGCTGATCAGGCTGCTCGACCCTATCACCAAATGAGTGGACTTCCCCAAGCCTCAGAGGATAACTCACAGCTCCTTCGAAGCCTGGTATCTCGCCTCAGCCGCCTTCAAGTCCTTCCGAGCTTGTAACCCCCTCGCACCGCTCTTAAGGCTGGCATTCTTCTGCGCAAGGAACAGCCCCTTCTTAATATCATCGTGGCGGACTCCCCGGATCGCCCGCACAGGTGCTACCGGATCATCCGTCTCGAAGCTCTTCGACAAGACTTCACTATCGTTAGCTTTTTCCTTCAAATAAGAGGTCGTCGCCTTACAATTCATCTTCCGCACGACACCATTCCGGAACCGATCGCTGCTCATAACATATTCCAACACCGGCAGATCCCGCCTGCTGCGGTCCTCTCCCTCGCACTGGAACGTCCGCACTTCATCCTCTATCTCCGTCTGCTGCAGAATGGCGATGCGAGTCGGATGCGGAATCCCAGGGACAAGTTTGTCGGCCATAGCCCGGAGCAGCGCTTCATCATCACCCATTAGCATGGCTCCTCATAGGCTAATGCTACCTTCCAATCAACATACTCGACTTCCCCGTCCCATTCCGTCCGATCAGCCCATAATGCACACCCGCCTTGAGCCGCAAGTGCGCATCGACGATGAGCTCCCGCGCCTCGGCCTTGGATTTTGGTTTCGATTTCGATTTCCCCTTTGCTTTGGGGTTTGCGGGATCCGCGTCGTCGGCTGACTGGACCGGTTGGGGTGTGACTGCGATGGTGAGACCTTCTACGTCGATCTGCGGTTGGATTAGCCTGTGGCCTGTCGACGATATGATATGTGGGTATGTGTGCGTACCTCCTGCGCGGGCTGATCATGCAATAGATGGAATCGGGTCTGTTTGCAGGTTGCTATGATGGACGGTGTCATGGTGTAGCATTACTGGATGCCAGTGCGTGATGGACAGTTATTCTTATTCTGTAGAGTATATGTGAAGAATCGTCGGTTGATCGATGCCTCTTCTATATCGTCAACATGCACCCTTGTACAGAACTCTCCTCGCTAATGCGAACGCCAATGCCAATGCCACCGAAAGTAACCACACCTCGGCCAAGGCTCAACCAATAACCCTTCTCGGAAAAGATAGGTACGCATTGAGTCATGATGGAGATGCGAATAGTGTGCAGGCTGGTGAGGATGCAGAGCGGGGTCCCAAAGGGGTATAGTGGCGATCAGGTCTCCCTGAGGAATTTGATTCATTGATGATTTGTGGTGAACGCTGTGGATTCAGCTGATATATGTAAGTTGGATGGATTAGTTAATGTGAGTCATTTCAACAGTAGATGGAAAAATGAATGTTGTGGGATTTTATTTGGTATGGGCTATTGTCAGAATATATTGCGGAGTCATATAGAGAAGCATCGGGTGAAATATAGGAGTAGTACAATGATGTAGATCAGATAGCATTATACAAGGTAAATGGTACCTGGAATGATCATCAAAAACATCGTTACTACTGCTAGTATGTACTCTAAAGTGTGCTTATAGCTATCATTAGACATTGTGATTTTCGCCACTTGAAGCTTTAATGCCTCATCATCGGCGACAACCATCCACATCTGATACTCAGCACAACCACTCCTCATAGCGTATACTAGATATAATAATCAGTCAGGCCACCATGACAGAGCAATCAGCATATAATATGGAAGTCATCATCTGACAGCTGTCGTCAACGCAATCATGACCTCATCCCAACCACACTTCCGAACCAGCAGCATATAAGGCCCAAGAGTTCCAAACCAACCATTTGTAAAGGCAAATCAGCAGTCAACTGTAACTTCATATCTCCGATATCATCATAATGAGTTCCAACTACAACCTCAGAAGCGCCGCCAACCCATCCCAAGGCAAGCCGGAAGAGTTTACCGGCGAGCCCAACGCCGATCTCCAGTCTCAGTCGCAGACAAACCCTGAAAACCAGTCGCAGATGAACCCCGAGTTCCAGTCACAGCAGACAAACCAGAAGAGCCAGCAGAGTAGCTTCCAGAGCTCGGAATCCACTAAGCAGGTGCGCGTCCAGTACCTTACCCTTATCCCAAGCTTGTAGCAAGTTTCAGGTCACTGATTCGTTGCGGCTGGCGACCAGACCTCCAGTAACGATGTCCAATGGGGCAATCAGCCTGGCGGCTTTAGTGCCTCGGAGACGAATCCAAAGCCCCCTGGATCGTACCATTTCACCAAAGACCAGCTCTCTCATCCTCAGGAGTAATGATGCTTTATGTCTGATGACGTTCAACTCGAGTAAGCTGCGACTGTAACATGATGAGTAAAAGTTTATATGTATATGATGATATGTATGCTTGAGAATGCTGAACATGACATTTTGAAATGAATTGAATTGAATACCGAGATCCGGTTCAGATCGTCAGTGCACAATGGTCGGTCAGCTTGACATCAAGTAGACATCGGAGTCACTACTTTGGTGCCTTCGGAATGAATGAAACCAGCGCACTGACTAGATGGTCGCCCCCCTGTGACAGTAGAATGCTCACTGCGCAGTTGGGCACAGGAGTATTGAGATGGTCAACCTTGTTCAATCGATGACTGCATGGAGAATGCACGAGTAGCCGAAATAGCGAACTTGTCAGGACGCGCAACGCTCTCTATCTAACCATGCCGAATTGTAATGCTTCGCCTCACTCACCCATTTCGCAGCGAGACCGACCATTCTGGAACTCCAGTACAAGTGTACCCCTGACATCAAACCGCGTGCCTGAAATTGTGGTCAGAGAATGCTTCGCAATGCGACCCACACATGTATGGTCAGTATCAGATCAGACTTGTAGATCATCTCGATCAAACCATAGATAACTATATATCAGATGATGAAACAGGGGCAGGGAGAGAAAGCAGCCTTGCAAGGCATTTCCACAATCCAGACAATCCGCGATTCTCAAGTCTAGACGCCCAGGAGGCTCCATTGAAACAATAGATTCGAAGATCTAGACTAGAGTAACACCGCAGGTGAGTGGACGGAATTGATCAATTCCGATAGATCCTACCCCGTAGGGCCGTACGAGGTTGATGATTTACCCAGATGGGTATGTCGTTCGTTGGTCCATGGGTAAGAGGAGCGGATTCTTGCCGAGCTGAGCAGGAAGATCTGGGCGGAATTGAATGCGCAACGTGTACATCTCTAGATCGTTAGACAATGAGACTAGACTCACACGTTGCCTGGGATTTCTCTTTGCAGTATCTACCGTACTCCGGGCCTGTCAGATGGCTTTGCGAAAATACCAGACTGTTGTACTGCGCCTCAAACTGGCCAGAACCAAGCCAATTGTGCTTGAAGATATTCTGTAGCCTAGATGTGTCTGCTTGTCAGCCGAACGAGGACTCTTAACGCCGATACCGCATTCGGCAATCTGGCCCGGTTGCCGTTTACAGTTGTCGCAATCGAGGTTTCTCGCCATCACAGCTGAACTATTAGCTGAGCTGCCAATAACAGGGCGATCCATCCCCAATCGTAACAAATAGACAGATGCGGAGTCCGTTTGACCACTTGGATGGGAGAACTTTTGCCGTTCTCAACTTGGCAGAGGCTTGTAGTCAAGTTTCACTGCCGATGATTCCCCATTTGGCAATTAGTTGCTAAAGCTGAAGCAATGCTTTGATGTCCTGCAGGAGTGGCGGTACGGATAGTCGCTAACCGCTGTACCTCTCTAGTGCTGTAGAACAATGAGACGGAGTAGTACGTAACACGGTAACAGTCTAGAGAGGTAGCAGATTGCAAGATAAGCTAGAGAATTCTTGAACCTCTAGCTGTGCCAAGCTTTGCCTCAGATTTCACGATGATCCACTATAAAGTAGGAAATGGGATACTGATGGACTGTCGCTAAAGAGATCTTGAAGCCTTCTAGAACAACGCTGACATCCGAACGGAGGTAGAGATGGTGATCTCCACGAGCTACTCGCTCCGGTCATCGGACGGCTTGGTCTAGATTTCGATAATGACCTTTTCAAAGATTGAATTCAGCAAAACTCTATCTTCTGCACTGTTCATTTCCAATGTGGTAGATCATTAGTTGGTCAGGGCTTTATCTCTTGTCCTTCGGTTATCTTTTGTTTTGTGGCTGACGACTGGAATGCAATGATTGCTTTCCAAGGGATATGTAAATACTAAATACGTCCAAGATTTCTGGATGAAGCACAGACGGTTCAATGTCGAGTTCCATGTCTCAGCATTCAGCAACTCCATAACAGACTCCTCAAAAATGTGGATACCAACATTTATCCGCTCCGATTTCCACTTTTCCAGGGAGAAAGGTCTCTTTAAATTGAGAGCAAAGCTCATGTCTCATTGGCCAATTCAAAGCCACCAACGTCATTTCATGCTCAAATACCGACCTAGGGCTTGAATGGAGCATGTCCGAGAAGAGCAACCAATCAAATTAATGGCTGGAGCCATGAAAAAGGGATGAGAAGCTCGGTTTTGTCGGACAAACAAACTTGAAACAGCAAAGCGCCAAAGACAAAACACCAGACGAGGACCCCTCAATAACAATCATTTGGGGCAATGTCAGGGGTAGTTAATAATACCGTACCTACTCCGTAGTATTGGGGTCGGGGGATAGTTCTGGTATTCCTGCCTTGGGATGAAATATGAGACAAGCTCAACATGATATGCAGGCGATCAACTGGCTGCATATCTCTTGTTGACATGATCTTTAATGATCGACTAGAAAGTAAACAAACTGCCAGATCTCAGTTGAAGATCTCCTGATTATCCATGAGACTTGCTGTATCTAAAGACAGTAACAATACGACACTGGTAAGAAGGGTGGCCTCCTTAGGGTGCAGAAATGCTAGCCCTAGGCCTCCATCCAATCAACAGCCACGGAGTCAAAAGGACTCCGCTTCTCGAGGCTGAGTCAGCGGAGGACGCGCAAGCCGCTCTAACCTGATTTCTATTCCTGGAGAGGACAAGGTGCCCACTTCGCAGGCCTCCTGGATAGTGTTCTCCTCCGGACTCCCTAGTTCTATACCGACCATCTATGGTGCCTCCTGTTGTTCTGTTTTACGTCTCTGAATCCCCATATCTATCTATCTATCCATCCATCCATCCATCAACCTTCCCACCGGTCGATCTCCAGCAGACTCCCTGACCCATCCTACCGTTACCACAGATTCGACTGCCTTATCACATCACCTTTCTGACCCTTTCCACTGATCACGGCTCTTTGGTTCATCTCCTCGACTTCATTTCTCTATCCATTCTTTCGTCGAACGATATCCTTGAAGTCTCTATCACGCCTTTCTACCGTCGTTCGTTATCTACATATATTCACCATTCGTTCGATATCGAGGGTACTCGCAGTCCATCAACGCAATGGCGACTCTGGCAGAACACCCTACGGTCATGTCATCATCAACCACACCGATGCCCACCATGTACGAACAGGACATTGACAGCTTCATCAACCTCGATCAACTCACCTACACATCCGCAGAACCTGCTCGGCCAAAAGCAGTCCTAGCAAGCCAGCCTTCCTTCCCCAGCTCAGATTTCAGCGCCGGCGATGTTCGCAGTGCGACATTTGCTGCCAATGGTCACTCACCTATGACTTTCCAAGGGCCTAGCCACCAATATGACGAACATAAGCAGCAGACTGGTCTGCCACCAGGAGCTCTAGCTCACGCAATGAACTTCAATCAGATGGCCGGCGTGACGTTCGGTAACGCGAGCCCTGCTTACCAGATGAATGGCGACATGTTCGCTAGCAGCCACATGAAGCGGGAAGACACTTCGTTCGATTTCAACAATATGACTACTCGTAACCCATCTGAGATGGACCTGGAGTCTGACGGCATGGGTGCGGTTCCCTACTATCCTTCACCGAATATCAACAAAGATCAGTTCATCGATCCCAATGCCCTTGGAGGTCACGAAGTCGTTCCTGCCGGGCCTTCCACCCAGGTCGGCCGCATGTATCCGGGAATGCACCAACGACAAGCAGCCATGGCAAAGGCGGCTCAACAACAACAACAAAAACAACATGAGATGCTTCGTCAGCAGCAACAGCACCAGCACGTCCAGCAGCAGCCGCAGCAGAGCCAGCCCCCTCGCGCTGTCAACCCTGCCGTGGAGGAACGTATTACGCGCCTTTTGCAGCAGATGAGACAGAACGCTATGGCCGCTATCGAGGACACGCCATCGCCCTCTTCGAGTTTGCCTCAAATGGCAAAGATGAAGAAGGATGAGCAGGATATGGATGAAGATGAAAGGTTACTTGCCAGTGAAGAAGGAAAGAAACTCAGTAGCAAGGAACGTCGGCAGCTGCGCAACAAGGTCTCAGCGCGCGCTTTCCGATCGCGCAGAAAGGGTATGCCTTCAATTCTCGAACAGGGACCATATCCGCATAACTAACATGGAGTAGAATATATCGGCCAACTTGAGTCAGAGGTCGCTGCACGAACCAATGAAGCCCACGAATTACGCCTTCAGAACCGTGCTCTGTACGAGGAAAATGCTCGTCTCACTGACCTTACTCGCATGCTTCTTTCCTCCCCTCACTTCTCTCAGTTCCTGGACGAGATGAGCGTCAATGGCGTCCCCGCACCCAATATGCCTCAATCTCAAACCCAGGTCCCTCAATCCCAGCAACAGCAGCTTCAGCAGCAACAACAACAACAACAACAACAACAACAACAGATAAAAACTCAGTCTCACCAACAACCCATGGGGCAGCCACCCATGCAAGCCAGCATCCCCGGAGAGGCCACTCCTAGTCACAGTCTCCCAATCCCTCAAAACCCTCAAGTCGGCATGGTCATGGTTCCTAACCAAACGATGGATGTTTCTGCGATGGGTTTGAATAATGGGGCTTGGAACACCGGAATTGACATGAGCTACGGCAACACTCCTGTCTTTGCTGTCCTGGAGGTTCCCGAGGGTCCCGCCCTCGACGCAGAGATGCTTTCTGGAAAGAGCTCGACTTTGTTCGGAACATGTCTGCCAGAAATATCTTCTGCAAAGGATGAGATCCCTAGGATCGAGCGGCCGCCAAACACCGAGGAGCAAACGGATGATTCTCCTGTCGGTGTCGAGAACCCAGATTTTCAGATTGACGAATCCGACCCTGCTTTCGCCCTTTTCGCCGACTCCCCCGCCAGAGACTCGTCAGCAGACTCCCCTGCGGACTTCCCTTGCACCATCCAATCCGAAAAGTCGACACCTACATTTGAGCTGGTCATCGAGAATGAGTCCAAGGCCGCTGCAGACCGCTTTGTCGTTCTTTGCAACAGTATGGAGGCAGCCTTCCAACGCGTCTCTATGATGACCTCGCATCTTTCATGATTCCCCACGCCTCGCGGCTGAGCATTTGTGATACCTATAGGATTTGTAAATTGCTAATATTTATACTGATTCGGGCTTGTGAGCATCGATCTCCCTCTGAGGATATATACTCCCATCCTTTCTTTTGTTCATGGCATTTGACTGTACATCTGCACCTGCATTTCCTTCGTCTTCTCCTCTGTACCTCTTTCGTTCGATTGTCATTGTGGGTTACTTGGAGTCTCGGGGTATTGAAGGACAGGTTTAGCTTCTGTTTGGGAAGGGAGTAGGAATCGGCCATTAGAACCAACATTAGCTTTAGTCGAATAAGATCAAAATTCAGAATAAGCTGCAAGTATTCATAGGAATTATCGAATAGGAGAACTGAGTATTCGCAGCATTTCAATCGGTGGTTATACGTAGATATCTCCAGGGCGAAAAACCGCCAAGATTCTCCGGGCGGAGGCAAAACCAAAACTAAAACTATTCTGGATGACTTCAGGAGCTCCGATATCCGGACTCACAAACAAAGTCACTCATCCAGGAAGGAGTCACTCAATTTCGGATCCAAACCCGGATATCTCTCTATTGACTCATCTTTGGATTCTACAATGCTTGCGCAGTGCCATCCATTCCTTCGGTGAAAGCTTTTCAGCAGCCAAGTTGGCTTCCCTTCTTTTTTCCGGGAGGCTGTCCACCAAAGCCTTTCGCGCGGCTCCTTCGCCAGCAGGCTCTTCTTGCTTCTCCAGAGCTGGTTCATACCTCAGGTCGCGTAGTCGGGTCTACGAACCTACATCTCTGCCTCCCAAACCGTCAGTCTCACAACAGTACCTCGATCGTCCGCCCAGAGGTCTTCGATCATTTCGCCGCGGAATCAATCCAGACGCCTATATTCTCAGAGCGCCCAAACTCGAATTTAGACAATACCGGAAAACCTACGTTCTGTACAACCCTGCTTCGCGCCAGAGCTCCGGCTTCGACTACTCTCTGCCTACTTCCCCTGTTGGAAACCAGCCAATGAAGTTCTACTACCAGGTGCTGACGACGCCGACGGCCGATACGCCGGGCACGGCGATCGTCCTACATTTTCCGGACAAGCGGTATTTCTTTGGACAGCTCTCGGAGGGGACCCAGCGGGCGTGTACGGAGCGTGGTGTTAAATTGACCTATCTTACGGATATTTTTCTCACGGGGCGGACGGAATGGGCGAATAATGGCGGGCTGATTGGTGTGATTCTCACACTGGCGGATGGGCTGGCGAGCGCCGCAAGTGCGCTAGAGCTTGCTGCGCGTGAGAAAGAGGCCAAGGGGCATGGTGGTCAGCATGCCAAACATCAGTCGCAGCAGCAGCAGGACGGGCAGGCTGACAGAGGCACTTTGACGATCCATGGTGGTCGGAACCTGACGCACACCCTGGCCACTGCGCGGAGATTTGTTTTTCGCAAGGGGATGCCAGTTTTCACGAGGGAGTACGATTCGGAGAGTCTGTCCAAGTCCGGTTCTCAGGCGTCTTCCGCTGATCCCTTTGAGCAGCCGACCTGGTCGGACAGGAACATCAAAGTGTGGGCCATGCCCATTCGACCCTCGCCGTCACAGCGGTCGAGAAGGACATCGCCGCAAGCCGGGCCTCAGAGTCCGAGAAAGAGGAGCTTGGACGAGTTCCAGGAACGCGACGCTGACAAACCTGCTTTGGACCAGCACGCCCAGGACCAGATCATGAGGCGATCGGTCGTCTCCGACATGTTTAATTCGTCGTGGAGGATGGATGCTCTCGTCGAGACTCCCTTGGCAGAAGTCAAGATGCCTGCAGTCATGTTCATCCGGAACCCCGACACTAAGGATCTCCAGCCGTACAGGCCCCCTTCTCCTGGAAGCGGGGAGCCACTTCCTGACACGGTCCTCGTGCGTCTACCCTGGCCCGGAGCCAGTGTGGAGAAACTCCCATCCACGACACGGTGCGATGAGGCGGTTTCCTATATCGTGCGCAACCACGATCTCAGAGGCAAATTCGATCCACAAAAGGCGAAAGAGCTGAACGTTCGCGCCGGTCCCAACTTTGCGCGCCTGACTAAGGGCGAGAATGTGCTGTCCGAGGACGGAAAGACCGTCACCCCGGATATGGTCTTGGGACCACCACGGCTCGGGAAGGGGTTGGCGATCATCGATCTGCCTACTTCTGACTACGTGGATGATTTGGTTGATCGGCCTGAATGGAACTCAGCCGCAGTCACCACGGGACTAGAGGCCTTCATGTGGATTCTAGGACCGGGTGTGGGCGACCATCCTCGCCTCCGCGAGTTTGTCGCTCGCATGTCGCACTGCAAACACACCGTCTCTAGTACGGATTATTGCCCCAACTACTTGGCACTGAGTAGTGTGGCAGGGTCCTCCATCAGGCTGGCTCGGTTGCGCGGCGAGAATTATCCCGTCCCCGTCCATGACAACGTGACCTTGCCACAGCCAGGTACTCCTACGTGTGAATCAGAGACAACCAAGGAAATGATCCGCAATTCGCCATTCGAACCGATCAAACCCGGCCTGGTCATCGACATGGAACCCAAGTTCGAGCTTAACCGCTCAGAGGTCGTGCCATTGTTTAACCCTGCCGACACCGTGCAGAAGATCCCTCGCTCCATCGAGCAGCGGGTGACTGCCATCCGTAGGCGGGTCGCGAAACCCGAGTTTCAAGAGAAACTGGCCGAGTTTCGTAAAGTCCTTCCTGGGGCCGATGTGGAGATTGTAACGCTGGGAACTGGCTCGTCCGCGCCGTCCAAGTATCGCAACGTCTCCAGCACTCTCGTCAATGTGCCTGGGGTGGGATCCTATCTGCTTGATTGTGGCGAGAACACTATCGGTCAGCTCAAGCGGATGTACGAACCGAAGAAGTTGCAAGAGCTGCTGCAGAACCTTCGGCTGATCTGGATCAGCCATCTCCACGCTGACCATCATCTTGGCACCGCTTCCATCATCAAGGAATGGTTCCGTGCGAACTACCCGAACGGCGCAGACACAGGCGGCGTCGAGACCGACATACGCAAGATCCTCCAAGACAAACGCCTGTTTGTCGTGTCCGAGGAAGGGATGATCGGCTGGCTCGAGGAGTACGCCGGCGTCGAGGACTATGGTTTTGGAAAGCTTGTGCCTCTGGCCGCCCGGTCCACTTATGTCGATGGAGACTTCAAGACAGAATTCTCGTACCGTCACTGCCGTGACGACGGTTCCTACCCCGGGTATGAAGTTGAGGAAAGCCGGCCTCAGACGACCACGCTCCGCTTCGACGATGATTCCTCCCCGGAGACCGCGCTCCTGCGTCAGGCCACGGGACTCGCCGATATCCTCACAACGAGGGTCGCGCATTGTCGTGGTGCCATGGCCGTCTCCCTCGTCTTCCCAGACGGCTTCAAGCTTTCTTTCTCCGGCGACTGCCGCCCCTCCCGCAACTTCGCCGTCATCGGCCGCGACTCGACCGTACTCATCCACGAAGCCACCTTCCAAGACGACATGGTTGGCTCCGCCATTGCAAAGAAACACTCCACCACCTCCGAAGCCCTCGAAGTCGGCCGCATGATGCAAGCCCGCACCATCATCCTCACCCACTTCAGCCAGCGGTACCAAAAAGTCGCGCACGTCGATTCAGCAAAATCAGATTCCCAGCCCAAGCCCGTCCCCATGGTCCGCGAGGAACCCGACGTCCCAGACGACGACGAACCCGAACCCGAAGCCTCCACCCTAACCGCCGTCCCCCCAGAAAACAAACCACCCCTCCAAGCC